>PVJO010000221.1:86628-181820 GCA_004026905.1 Hystrix cristata
TTTTTTTTTTTTTTTTTTTTTTTTTTTTTTTTTTTTTGCGAAGGATCAAACTTAGGGCCTTGCATTTGTTAGGCAAGCACTCGAACCACTGAGCTAGATCCCTAGCCATTCCTCTCATCTTTTGATGTGAAATTTTTCTTGTGTGGTCTGTCTGTGGTTTGCATTGCTCCTGATTGCTGTTCAGTTTAACTTCTCCTAGCGCTGATGCCCTAATTCCCCATTCCCTCCACCAAGGCCCCTCTTAAGATACCCTGACCCTTCAAGTCCCTTCACCATTTATGGCTGCACCTTCATTAGACTCCAAAGCAGCCCGCCCCTTTGACTCGGGGTCCAGAAAGTCTCCTCTGCATATGTCTCCTTGGGGACCTTCTCAGTCCGCAAGGGGCACCCACTGGAAGGACAACCAGGAGAGATTCTGCAAGTGGTGAAGACAGAGAAGGTAGAAATATCTCGGTGAAAACTGTGAAGGGCACAGTGCTCCGGGATGGGAACTAGATTGGAGAGGTGGTAACAGACTGAAGACGGGGAAGAAAACCAGGTGTGTGCCTGACTGTGGGACTGGAACATGGACTGTGGAACCAGGAAATCCTGGTTGCAAACTCCTAAATGACAAATTATTTACTATTTCTAGGCTCCAGTTGCTCCATCTGTAAACTACGAATACAAACCTGAGTCTCATGACAGCATTCCTCTTGTTGTTGATTGTTTGTTGATAGGACATTTGAAGCTGTGTTTCAAAAGAAAGGCTATGGCTCTAAGGGCATAAAACAAAACTGAACTTTCTTTCATTTCTTCTATAATTCAATTATATATGTGGCACACACTATTCTAGAGACTGGGCAAAAGAATACAAAATGTACTGCTGAAAATCTATGTATGTTAATGTTTAAGACTGAAGAACCAAAATTTTGGTGGATGCTGCAACAAAAAAAAGTTACCATTTATGCTCCTAACTCAGAAGGAAATATGAAAAAGTCACACATTGCTGTGTTGTATGTATTTCTTGTGCTTTTCTGTCTTGCACTAATTTTGTGTTAACATCCAGCAAGGACTTGTACCAGAGTGAAGTAAGGTTTTCCTCGAAGGGAAAGGATATTCAGTCTGTCAACTCTCTGCAAAGGAACTGCAGCCTGGAAAAGAGGTTTCTGATACGGAAGATGAGGAAGGGGCCTCTGCTAGCCCTAACCCTGGCGACAGTGAGCCTAAATCTTCCAGAATGCAGACAGGATTATGCCTACTCCCAGGTGATGAGAAATTCTACAGCAAAGCACACCCTGGGCAGGCAAGGAAGCTGCTCTGTAGCCACCTGGCAATATCTCCTGTTACATATTCAAAGACCGACAGGCTTCTGGGTCCTCGGAACAGCCTCTTCTAGTTAGCAGGGATGATGTCTGCATTAGCATCTTCTTCCCTCCTTGATAAACCTAAGTTTGGGTAGGGTGAGTTAGGTCCTTAAAACCAGCAACCTCTACAAAAACGATGCTCAGTCAGGGACAACTGTGCATGCTAAGGGACATATGGCAATGGGTGACAAAAATTTTCATTAATATAATCAGGAATGCTACTGAGATCTACTGGGTAAAGGCCAGAGATGATACTAAACATCTCTCAGTATACAGGACACCACCTTAATACCAATGAATCTCCTTGCCCCAAACGTCCTTAGTGCTGAGGCTGAGAGACCACCCTCTAATGTAACAACGGAGGAGCAAGAGGTGCAGACCAAGGCACGTGTACGAAAGGCAGGCTGATTGTCTGCATCCAAGTAAAGTGAGCAGCAGAGGCAGCAACCAGGACTTCAAAGTACGTGCGTGATGCACATGGACACAGTGGCATCCCCGGTGAGAAGAGGAAGCCATGAAAGGCAGGTTAACATCCTTCTGCCACCCTGGTGAATCTGAGAAATGCTGGATTCCCAGCGGAGCGATTCCCAGATTCCTGGATTCCTGTCTTTCACTGACATAGGCAGCCTCGACCTGGGCAAAGCTTTCAAAACTAAACTCGGTGTAGCTGCTCCGAACCAAGTTGCTGTCCTTGTCCTGGGTGTGCTGAGGGAGGGAACTTTCCCCATGCTCTGGAGGATGGTTTCAGTTTCTACCAGGAAAAGCTTTCAGGCTGCCTTTCTTCAGCCTTATCTAGCCATCGGTTCAGCATTTGTCAGGGTTTTCAATTCCTTTCATCTGAAATATCTGATTGTAGAGCGATTGTTAACTTCCACTTTGCTGAGTCTTTGATTCTGACAGAGTATACAACTCTATACATTTTCTGTTATCTCTGCACAGTACGTTTGTGTGTGCACGGAATCACAATGCCAATAACTTTCCTTTGTGTTCCAAGATTGATTCTGAAGTGTTACTGCCCCATTTAGCATGAGGCATCACCTCTACATCCTACAGAACAGTTGCTAATCTAACTGTACGGTGAAGAGGACTGTGCCTTTTTCAAATTAAGATGCAATAGATATTGTAATTTTATAGTATTGGGGATGTAATTTTGCATAGTACAATAAATCACTTATTTTTAATAGTTTTCACCGCTTTTTAAAGATAAAATCTGCCTTGATTCAGATTTTTAAATACAAACTTCAGAAGATCTTCCTGAAAAACAGAGAACATAAAAGTGCTGAGTCTATAAAACCTTCTCAAGTTTTTAGAAAGTTGTCCTCTGTATTCATTAAGTGCTGATAACTCATGAATCCTCCCATCTTAGAGTCTTGTCTATTGATGCGGATAAGCTCAGGGCTCTAGATACAATTTGAAACAGAAGAAACAAAGAGAGTATTGAAGAGTGGTTTATTAAGAATGTATTATATTCCATGCTAATGTCAATATAAATGCAAAATAAAAACCCAGCTGGACTTGAATGCCTTGGAAAGATTCTGCTTTTCTTCAGAATTTCATTAATCCAGTCAGAAATAACAGAGGGCTGGTCTATCTGCCCACCCTACCCCCCTTCCCCCACCTTCAGTCATTGTTCATTTTAAATAGTTTTAATGGCTTTGGAAGTATTCATGAATTCGGGTTGCTTCACTCTCCTAATCATGTTGTCGGCTTAAAATTCACATTTAATTAACCTCTTCACCCAAGGCATAAATCAATAATAAAACTCCAAATGCTTACCAGACCAATAGTGATTTTCATTTGGAGAGAAACTGTTGAAAATTAGACATTAGGACGCCTGAAGAAAAGCAGAGAACTGGTGGTGTGCAGGAAAAAAGGAGCTAACACATAAACTATGGAAACGACAGCCTGGGCTTGGTAGCAAATATCCACTTATTCAGACTTCAGAGACAACTATATGTTTAGGATAGGCTTAGAAAATGTTTTGTCCGGATAAATTACAGGCAGTATAATACACTAAAATAGGAGTGATACAGTACTCAAATTCTTAGAAGAAGGAAGTGATAAAAGAGGTATTATCTGGGGAAAGTGCTAAAGGCTTTGTGGCCTGACAAATCTAGTTCAAATTCACCCATGAAGACTTATGCCATATGACTCTCAGGATGTACTGTAACTTCTTCAAAAGTTAATTTCTCTATCTATAAAATAGAAATTTGGTATTTACCTTATTGAAGAACCCTAAGAATTAATTAAAACCAAATAGATTAAATACATAGATGAAAAATTTCAGATATGTGTGCTACAACACACACACATAGTATAGTAGAGAAAGCTTGACCTTTAATCACTATTGATTATTGATGACACAGAAGAGAACTCGGACCTAAACCAAATCAATGGGTATTCTTCCTTGGAATTCTTAAGCACAGAAAAGAACGGGTTTAGTCCCTGTCAAGTAAGGATATTATTGAATGTAAGCCAAGGACTCACATTTCCTGATATGAAGAGAAAGTGGCACACGTGTGTGCATACACAGACACACAGAAGTAGAGCTGAGAGGCGCAGACGCTGATCAGTGGAGGTGTGCACAGGTAACCACACATATCCGTGCCCTACTTGTGTCTGGGTGAATGACTCCTTCCTTTCATTTTCATGTTTAACAGATTTACTGAGGCAGAAGCTATATATCATAAAATATACCCACAATAAGTATACAGTTAATTCAAGAAGTTTTAGTAAGTTTTTAGAGCTGTGAAACCATCAGCACGAACCAGTGTAGACTGTTTCTGTCACCTGCTTGAACTGGTTTACAGCTGATTCCTTTCCCACCACCAGTCCCAGCAACCACTAACAAAAGACCTATGTCTATAGATTCATCTGTTCTAGACATTTATATAGAGTCACATAATATCTTTGAATCTGTGTCTTTTCACTTAGTATGTTTTTGAGGTTTGTATTAGCCACTTGCCTGTCACCGGGACAAATACCCAAAACATGCAACTTAAAGGAAAAGAAGTTAATTTTGACTCACAGTTTCAGAAGGTTCAGCCCACTGCTGGCTGGCTCCGAGGCAGAAATCACATGGTGAAAGGGCACGATGAAGGAAAGCTGCTCAACCTACAGCTGCCAGGAAGCAGACCTAGAGGAAAGAATACACCCTTCCAGATCACGCTGCATTGACACTCCTCCTTCAACCAGGCCCCACCACCTAACAGCACATTCAGCTATTAATTCACCAGTGGCTATATCTGCTAATTATTATAGGATACTCATGATCCAGTCACCTTCTAAAAACCCTGTCTCTGAACACATGAGACTTTTAGGGGACATTTTAGATCTAAACTATAACATTCCACTTCGGGCCCCCCAAAACTGACATCCATCTTATGCAAAGTGCTTAGTCCCTCTCCAAGAACTGCCAGTCTTAACAGTTTCAGCATAGTTCAAAAGTCCAAGGCCAAAGTCTCCTTTGAGACTCAAGGCAAACTCTTAGCTCTGAGCCCCTGGAAAAAAAAAAGTAAAAAGAAAAAAAGAAAAAAAAGTTAAATACTTCAGCTCACAATGGCACTGGGTAAACATTCCAGTTCTAAAAGGGAAGAATTGGGGGAAGAAAACAAAATTGGACTGAAGCAAAACCAAACCCAAAAGGATAAACATTAAAACCCATAGCTCCATGTCCAGCATTTGGGGCACACGGTGTTAAGATGTGAGCTCCAAAGGACTTGGCTAGCCCCACTTTTATGGTCCTGTTGGTTTCATACCAAAGGCCTCTCTTTTGGGCTGGCTCCACTTGTTTCTTTCAAACTTTGTTGGGAAGTGTTGCATATTTCTAGCATCTGCATGTTTCTGAGGTCTCCAGTACACTTTTGGCTTTACTCTCACAGCTCTACATATCACCCTCTCAAGGACACATTGCCTGACCTCCCAGACTTTCCTTTGCAATCTAGGTGGAAGGCTCCATGACTTCACGACTTTTGTATTTCACATGCCTGCACAACTAGCACCACATGGATGATGCAAAGGTCTGCTACCAGCTTGAGCAGAAGTTGGGTCTTCTTGGACCATGGCTACAGCAGCCTCGGAGTTCCTGGATGGATGGACTTGGAATACACTTCCATAAATAAAGCATGCTGGACCATTCTCCTCAAAGAAAGTCTTTAAAAGGAGTTTGCTCTTTTATATCTTTGAACCTCGGATGGGTGTGATGGATATGGTCTGGTCAATTCCTTAGATGCCCTCAGAGATCTATTCTATTGTCTCCATGCAAAGTACTGATGAGTATTTTGGCTTCTTTTTAATGCTAATAATCTTTCCAGCAACCAAGCTCTCTCTGGCCCCTACTTTACAGGTGCAAAATTTTCACATCTTTCTGCTCTGCTTTTTGCACCTGATTCTCACTGTAAATATGACTAACAGCAGCTAGCAGTACGCATGTGTTAGCCTGAATGTTGGGCTGCTTTGAAATTTCCTCTGCCAGATTAGTTAGTCTGCAATCTTTAGATGAAATCTCACACAAAATCTTAGGACATAGACGAAATATAGACAAACATCTTTGCCAGTATGAAACATGCATGGTCTTTAGTGCAGGTTCCAATAGTCTTCATTCCCATTTAAAATCTCATGAACTTGGTCTTTACTATACACATTCCTATCGGCATTCTTGTCTTCTGAACTCTGACTGGTATCTTGCATTAAGCAATGACTACAACATTCTAGGGCTTCCCTAGCCCGCATCTCCAAACCTTTCCAAACTCCTTCCATAAGCCAGTTTCAAAGACTTCTGAACCACACAGCCAAGCACAGTCACAGCAAGACCCCACTTCTCTGGTACAAACTTTCACTATTAGTAACTTCTTCATCTCTGGAACATAATGCCCAACACTCACAACTTAAAGGAAGAGAAGTGATTTGGAAACAGTTTCAGAGGGTTCCATCCACGGTTGGTTGGTTCCAAGGAAGAAACACCACAGTAGAAGGGCATGACATGGGAAAGCTGCTCACCCAATGGCAGCCAGGAAGCAGACAGAGAGGAGGGGGGAGCTAGGGACAAGAACACACCCTTTTAGGTCTTGTCGTAGTGAAATACTTCCTCCTACCAGGTCAAGTTATGAAGCCAGCAATGGATGAGTTCACTGATGATTAGAGCACCCTCAGTATCCAATCACCTTTTACAAGCCCCACATCTGAACACATGAGACTATGTAGAGGGGAGGATTTAGATCTAAACCATAACAATGTTAATCCATGTTGAGGCATGTATTAGTAGTTTCTTCCTTGTAACTGCTGAACGTGTCCCATTATATGACTATACTACATTTTGTTTGTCTTTTGCCAGACAAGAAACATTTGGGATGTTTCCAATTTTGGAATGTGAATAATGGTGCTTTAATATTTTGCATACAAATCTTTGTGGATATTATTATTCACATTATTTATTTTGCATAAACCTTGAGGTAGCATTTCTGGGTGGTATGGAGGTTTGTTTTTAGATTTTTAAGAAACAAACTGCTTCAAAGTTATTTTACCATTTTACAACCCTCCCAATATTGTTTCTCCACATCCTCGACAATGGTTGGTATTTTCAAATTTTTGAGTATAGTCATTCTACTAAGCATATGTGTACAGGCATTTTATAGTGGTTTTCTATGGTATTCTCATAGAAATAAATGACACTGAGTTCCTTTTTGTGTGCTTACTGGTCATTCAAGTATTTACTGAATGAATGGTGTATTCAAATATTTTGCCCAAATTTTAATTGGGTTGTTTATAGTCTTAGTATTTATATCCTGGACTCGAGTTCTTTATTACATATATAATTTGAAAATATTTTTTCAGATTCTGTGGGGTCTTTTTCCTATTGTCTTAATGGTGTCTTTTGAAAAGTAAAGTATTTTTATTTTGATGAATTCCAACTTATCAACTGCTTTCTTTTATGGATGGTGCTTGTGCTTTTATACCCCAAAACATCTTTGCTTAATTCAAAGTTACTAATAATTTCTCTTGTATTTTCTTCTAAAAATCTTACAGCTTATTTTTTACATTTAGATGTATGATCCATTTTAGTTGATTTTTTTGTTTATGTGTTGAGTATCCAAATTCATTTATTGTGCAATTTTTTGTTCCTGCTATAATTCACCCACTTAAAAGTGATAAAGTGCATTTATAAATTAAGTTCTAAACAGAACAGTACAAAATTGCATGGTAAAAATTAAAGCTCTTTTTATATGAACACATATTTCTAAGTTCATAAGCATATATGTATAGTGCATGATAGGTACAAGTTCTACAAAATATATTTGTCAGGATTTTGATAGAGCCTGTGTTGTATCTAATTATCAGTTTGGGGATAATTAATTCTCTTAAGAGAATTAAGTCATCCAATACATGATTTTAATTCCCAATTTCTTTACACTGTATTTCTTTGAGTTGGGTTTCTGTCAACTACAACTAAAAGATTTCTGATTTATATGTCACTGTCACATTTTGGGTTCCCAACTTCTGCTTATTGGGGATATCTAGACAAAATGACTTTATTGTGAAATAAATAATCAAAATTTTCCAACGACAACTCCTAAATAGTAGAAAATCCAGAACAGGGAGAAAGTAAAACAACACCCTACTATTTTAAAGGAAAGATGGAACACAGAAAACATGGGAGATGACAGAGCTATGCTTTTAGAACCACTCTCTGGAGCCTGAAAACAACCCTTCACCTATATCTTAGTCAATTATCCAATTAGTCTGTTATTATAGGCCATGAGTTTTTTCTTCCATGAATATGTCGTGTATCAATGTCTATCTTGAGAGCTTCCCTCTACATTTGGAACCCAATACCAGAGCTGCTAGCAACCTGCTCTGATGGGGAAGGAAGAGGAGCAGGGTGTGGGTGTATATAGTATGACTTTCACAGGATACTTCTTTCACTCTACAGATGGCCTAATGCTTACTTGTCCGACCTATGACCAGGTGTTGCTTACAAGGAATCTTGCTTATACTGGCAGACTCCCTTGTGAATCCTGTGTCTAGTGTATCTCTGCTGTCACTCTGGCACTGGCATCTACTTTTGCATCCCCAAGCCCTGGTGTCCCACAGAAAACTATACCTGGGGTAGCCCCTTATTTTTCAAACACAAGGAACAAATTCAACACACCACCACAACAGAAAATAAGTTCAATGAATGAGGAGGGCTGTCCTCTATTCCTGGGTCATGGGAGACAGGAAGCAATGGTCAGGAAGTGAGCAAGTGAGAGAGAAAGAGAGACAGGGAAAGCGAGAGATTGGCAAGTAGCAGTGTATGTAATTACATATTATATATATGTAAACAGACAGTGAGTCACTTTAAATTCAATGGCAAATGTTTGAATGGCCCATTTAAAGAAGGTGGTGGGAAAGTGGGGAGACCAGTACGCTGAGTGAGAAAAATGCCTCTAAATTCTTACCATGATCACTGGCCTGGAATACTTGAACATGAAGTTTCAATTCTAATCCACGCAGGCTGCAACCCTAGCTGTTTTGTCCCTGTTATGATTCCCCACTTAAAAGTGATAAAGCGTATTTATAAATTAAATTCTAAACAGAACAGTATAAAACTGCATAGTGAAAATTATAACTCCTTTAACATGAACACATATTTCTATGACTTTCTTTGGAAGACTACATTTAAGAAATAATCTCTTTGATAAAGCCAGCATGCACAGAATTTTTGTACAATTACTAAAAGTCTTGAGGTATTTTTGTTTAAACTGCTATTGAATTAGAACTCCTTTACCCCACTTTTCCTTCCATTTGCAGTGAGCCTAAAATATTACAATTTATATTAACAGTAAAATTTCAACTTCTTCTTTGTTCTGTGATATCCTTGCATCGTGATTGTACCATTGAACTTCTTTGTACTTCTCTTAAATTTACAGGAGTTTCACATTGTATGATTATGATTTATTTTTATGTCTTCATTTAAAATATTATCATGAGCAAGAATGACCCAGGACATGACAGAGTAACAGAGACCAGGTTCACTGTCTTGCGGTAAACAGCTAGTAAACTGTGGGGGAAACATGTGCTGCCATGGTTGTCAGACACTGGATAACAGCCGGTCCTGGACTGTGATGCCAGAGAGGGGCGAGAGAGATGGTGTGAGCACACAGATCAGCTCAGCACATGTCCGGACTAAACTGTCAGCAGGTAGCACAGGAAGGGGATGCCTAGTTGCAGCCCAATGTCTCCTTGATTTGAGGAGATTGTGATCAGAGGTGGGAAGGTCAAAACCATCCAGAATTTGAGAGTCAGAGTGCTAGAGAGAGGGGCTGTGCAGAGCAAGCTCCAGAGATCTGCATGGTGGTGGCTCCCCTCCAATTTCTGGCACAGAAAAGAACTATGCAAGACAATGGAAATAATCATAGAAAGCAGGAAGACAAGTAAGTCTTAAGCTCACATGGACTGGAAATCTTTTACAATCGCACTAGACAGGATGAAATAACCTATCAGCACACGGGGATTCAAACAGAGTCCTGAGAGGACATCTCACTAGGAGTGGAGCTAAATTAGCTCAAGTCTAAAGACTCCACTGGACTAACTCCACACAACCTTAAAGGCATGCTTGAAATGGTCCAAATGACATCAATTTAACTGCATGCCACGAAAAAGCACAGTATCATTAAAGAAAAACAAGACTCAGAAGCCAAGAATGTAAAATTCGCAATGGCTGACATCCAACAGAACATTACCAGATGTTTAAGAAGCCAAAAAATATTACACAGCAGAAAAATCAATCAATATAAACTGACTTGGGAATGACAGAGATGATAAATTTAGCAACTACACATGCTGAAATAGCTATCATAAATATGCTCACTATGTTAAAGAATAGAACATGTAAATATGATTAAAACAGAAATAAATGACACAAAAGATATTCAAACTAAACTTCTATTAGATGAGAAATATAATATTTGAAATGAAAAATACACAGCGAGATTAATGGCAGATCATCATGTACTTGGTAGGTTTAACAAAAATTAGACAAAGCAAAGAAAAAGATGGGAAACTCAGATATCAAGAAACTCAACAAACTATGAAGAATGAAAATAATGCCAAGGTATACATAATCCAGTTGTTCCAAATCTGTAATGAAGCGATAAATGTAAAGTATGATTGAAACACATAGTGAATGTTTAAATTTTAAAAATACATTACACTAAAAGACACACTGACCTTAATCCCGCTCCCACACTGCCATACTCCCCCTTGTTTCAAACACACTTATCCCACCATTCTTGTTCACTTTCTGAAGTAGTTCTGGACATGTACTTTTATTAAGGTCTTTAGTTGTGGCTGCCTCATTGTCCTCAATCCAATCATTTACCTATTACAGTCATTTTAACTTTGGGAAAGAGCCAGAAGTTATATGGCTCCACATCCAGTAAACAAGGTAGATGAGGTAACTTTCAGGTTTTTATTTGCCAGAAATTGCCATAACTGTTTCTAAAGCAATCCAGGAAATTGAGGCAGCCAGGAAAAGACACACGGACTGTGCTAAAAACAATCAAGATATCTACACAGTGTCATCGTGGCTAAAAAGACAAGAATGATACCACACTGCTCAAAAGAAAGTAGGAAAGCTAGAGATGGTGGAGAAATATATTTAAAATGTCCAAAGGGAAAACAACCCCAAACAAACAACATGTCAACTTAGAATTCCATACTGAGCAAGAATGTCTTCAGAACCGAAGGTAAAATAAAAAGATTTAGAAACAATAAAGCTTAGAAAACTCATCACCATTGGATCTGCTCTACATGAAATGCACTTTAACATGAAACATTAAAGGAAAATTTTCAGGAAAGCATATATACAAATAAATGGAAAAAGCTTGCAACAGAAATTAGCTGAGAAATATAAAAATGTCTGTCTTATATCTCTAAAAGTAACTGACTGTTTAAAGAAAGCATAATAAAAAGTATAGTAGGTATAACATATAGGAGAAAAACGCAGGACAGCAATGGTGTAGGAACAGGAAAGAACATCATGTTCAAAAGTTCTTGTATTATTTGTGAAGTACTATAATATTATTTGAAACTAAGCTGCGCTGGGGGAAAACAAACCTTCCCTCTTCCATCTTAGATCTTATGAGCAGCAGTCTATAAATTGATTGACAGTAGGTTGACAGGAACAGACAAGGCTTACTTCCATACACACACAGGAGGCTTTGGGTTTGTGATAATGTTTGTGCAAAATTTCATTCCAGTGCTAGTTGCTGGTCTCCTTCCCAGCTGTGATACTGCTGTGGAAAAGGAAATTTATAGCAATGTTATTCTTGGAATATTCTGCCTGTAATTCCGTCTGGGAAGCTCCACAATGATTAAAATGTAGTCCTTTTATTTCTCTATTTGAACCTTCCCAAGATATTTCGCAAAGAGTTGGGTTGAATGCTATGAAAGGAAGAATCAGGTGACAACCAGCAAAATAAGAACTATGCAAAGAAAAAGAATAAGGATTAGCAGATGAGAAGAGTGAAAATCATCAAAGAACAAATTGAAATATCATGCTCCACTTCAAACCAGTGTTTCAGCCCTCATAGGTTAGTCAAATGCCTGCTGAAGTTAGGTGTCTTTGCTTTCCTTGCTGTAACAGACTGAGACTGGAGAATTAGTTTTTGTATTGTTTACTGTGTTACACTAGTGCATATTAATTGTATGAAATAATGGGTTTCATCATGACATTTTCAGACTTGAATATAACATACTTGGCTCCAATCCATACTTCCTATTACTATTTGAGACTGGTAATTTATAACGAGCAGAAATGTACTTGCTTACAATTCTGCAGGCTAAGAGGGCCAGCATGTGGTGAGGGCCTTCTTTGTCATTGCGTGGGAGAAGTTTGAAGAGAGAGAGAGAAAGAGAGAGAACGCTTTTATAATGAATGCATTCCTACAATAACATATTAATCCTCTCATAAGGGAAGATCTTCATGGACTAACTACTTCTTAGTATTCTCGTTTCTCAATTCTGCTGTAATGTCAATAAAATTTCAACGTTCGCTTTAGAGGAGACAAACATTCAAATCACAATAGTGGTTCTTTATCTTCCTAAAGGATTTAGAAGTGAGACCTAAGAGCTATTTCCTTGAATTTTCATATTTAAAAGATTACTCTCAGGCCCCTGAGAAAAAATTCTGGGTGGTTGAAAATTTAAATCTCAAAGGGGAGAAGAGATACACGATTCATAATAGTAAGCCTTCTAAAGTAAGTTCTCTATGAGGGAATTCGGGACACTAACTTCCTATTACTAAGTTTGGTTGAGGCAAACAATACAGTTTGTAGGAAGCACTGAGATGTCTCAGGTAGATACTTCCTGGGAAAGTTTGTGTGATCTTGGGGATACGAGACTGAACTATAGGAAAATATGCTAGTGTTCGTCTATCTGTACAGTTTTTATAGGTCAAATTTGAGGCCTACTTGCAATGAAGGTTTTTCCGGGAGCTGGAATGCAATCTGGTCAAGGAAAGAGTTTCTTTCAGTTCCTCTTTCACTAGAAAGAAGAAACATTTTTTTTTTCTTTGAAACATATAAGTACATTTCTTTGTGTGTGTGTGAGATTACATTCTTTTCATTAAGAGGACTTGGGAGAAGAGAGTATTAGCTGAGTGGTGAGACTAATCAAGCTTTTTTTTTCAATGTTGGCAACTGTATTCAACTATTTCCAGTTTGCTAGGCAAGTGCTCTATCACTGAGCTATGTGCCCAACACCCTGATCAGGCATTTAATGAAGCATTTAATGTTTCTATGGAAGCTAAAAGAAAAACAACAATTAGTGGTTGAAACTGACTAAAAACTGTTTTTGCATCCGGAAGTCTATGAGATCTTTTTCTATTAGGCTTGAAGGATTTTTGCAGAGGATCATAGTGAGAATTCCATGATAGACTTTTTAGTCTGGAGGTCGAATGTCTTTGGTGATGATGTCGACATCAGTGTCACAGTCGCGGTAATTTCCCAGAGCAGAGCATGGAAGATTCCGGTACTGTATCCTCAGAGCTTGCAGAGAGGCTGGGTCAACATCGCTGCAAGAGTAAGGTCAGTGACATACGACCTGTTATGCGGATGAGCTCCAGTTTTAGTGGGTAGAACGTCTTTAGATACTAAGGGAAATATGCCAACAACAAAGCAGTCTATAAGGATCTGGGAAATGAGGTTTCATTTCTTAATAACAACAAGTCCGGAGGATAAGAGAAAAATTGGAAACCTTAATTATTGCTTGAATGTGCAAAATGGCAGAATCCAGTTTACAAAGAGATGAAAAATAGCTGGAAAGCAATCAACAGGCCTAGAATCTAATAACTCACAAAAGTGTGCAATAGATTTTGATTGAAAGATACAATTTATTTCTAGTACTATCAAAGATAAAATAAGATGGTTCTTATTTAGAAAATAGGTATTGCCTCATTAAATTTAGCTGGTTGTGTACCTAAGTGCAGTGAAATGGTAACCAATCACAGAGACCTTCTTAAGCTCAATTTGCTGAAACTTTATAATGAATCCTGGACTGGACCTTGGAAAACCTCTCAAGGATAGGATGCCAAGCTAAGCGTTCCTTACCAGACTTCACTTGCTGCTATTATCTGAACGTGTCCCCCAAACTTGCATGTTGAAAACTTGGTTCCCAGCACAGTGGAGTTGGCAAGCAGCGTCTCTGGGGAAGTGTTCAGTTCAGGAGGGCTCTACATTTGAGAATGGATTAGTGCTGCTAGTGAAAGAGGTCTTGCGGAAGTGGGATTACTCTCTCTCGTTTTCTGCGTTCTGCAATGTGAGGACCCGGCAGGAAGGCCCACAATTGATGCCAATATCTTGACCCTGAGCTTCCTAGATTCCAGGACTCCGAGAGAATAAATTTTTCTTCTTTATAGATTATCCAGTCTGTGTATTAAGTGATAGCAGCAAAAAACATGGACTAAGACATCTGCAGTACATATAGATTTCAGTGTATTACTGTCTAGTTGAGGTTCCCAAATATCCGAAGGCCTGGGCGTGTAAGAAAGTAGCATTTCTACTTGCCTGTAAGATTAGGAGTGCTGCACTACAGGTACAGCGTCAGGCTGACTTTTGCAAGAGAGCTTTGTAATCACCAGCTCCACAAAGTAAACCTGAGTTCATTCAAACTACCTCATCATATCCAATTCTATCTGTAAATTTTAAATAAGATACTCCATTCAAAGCCTTGGCTACATGACTAACGTTTCTAATATGTTCTGTTCAAATTGAACTTATATAAATAAATATATTATTATGGAATAAGAATATTCAGGGTTTCCAAATTCTAGAGAGTTCAAGCAAAGAGAAAAAAAAAAACTATTTCATTTCTGCACATAAAAGTATAATCTACCAAACTGTCGAGTTATAGATAGCTTAATATAAATGAAAAAGTAATATCTAGAAAGCAGGATATTACAGAACTAGCAATATTTCAAACAAAAGCCACAAAAAATATCACAATCAACCTTTATCAATTTTCTCAGTCTGACAGTAGTAAAGGTGTAGTTTGGGCTGGGTGTGGTGTTACATGCCTGTAATCCCAGCACTCTGGGAGAGTGAGACAAGAAAATGGCAAGTTCAAATCCACCCTCTGCAATTTACCAATTCGACAGGACCCTATTTCAAAATTAAAAATAAAAAGGCCTGAGGATATTGCTCAGTGCAAAGGCCCTGGGTTCAAGCTGCAGTATCACACACACGGGGGTGGGGGGAGAGAGAGAGAGAGACAGAGAGGGAGAGGAGATGATGGGCCTTTAGGGCTCCTCCCCCATCAATGGGATGAAAATCCTTAGGCAAGAGGCTTCCTGCAGCTTCATCCACCTGACCTTGTGCTTCACCTTCTGCCAGAGCAAATGCTCTGTTTTGAATTTGGACTTGGACTTCCCACACTCCAGAGTTGTGAGAGAAAAATTCTGTTTTGTTTTGTTTTTTTCCTAAATTATCCAGGCTGTGGCATCCTGTGACGGCAATACAAAGCAGACTAAGACAGTTACTAATTTTTGTCCGCTCGATCTTGTGTTAGCAGATCCAGCTCCTCTCTCACAGTGTTGGAAATTCTGAGTCAGCTCAGCACTATGAACTCAAAATTATTTTAGCAATGTCACTGGGAGGCCGAACCCCAGAGCACCTGACAGAGTCTATTTTCACGGTTCCTTTTCACTTGAGACGAGTACTGCCTTACATATGGCTGGAAAGCTTTAAGGAAAGCGCCTGGAACACAATTACCATCTCAGAATGACAGAGGTATGAAAATGCATGTGGTTAAGTTAAAATGCATGTGATGAGAGTGCACTGTATAAATAATAGAACTGATGAGGAAATGTTTTTGTTCCTGTGAAATGAGGTATTTTAAATAGTAACTAGAACATTATGATTAATAATATTATGCCAAAATGTACCGCAGACAGTGCAGGTACCGGCAAATCTCTAGGAACTTCAGACAATTTCAAATGCTTATGTTAATATTTGCCTGTACAAATATAAACTAGGGGAGTTTAAGACTCTCTTCTTATTTGCCAATGCTTTTCACGCTATTCAATATTACCCTAATTTTTAACACTTCTTTTCATAAGGTGAATGAAGAAACCCCGGAGATTTTCCAGGGGCTGCTGGGAAACCCCAAACTCATTGTGACATCGAGCCTTTATTTATGCTTTGACTTGGGGAAGGCGAAATATCAAAATGTCAGAATATCTAAAGTGTCGAAAGGTTTGAACACTGGATTGAGCAAGATCACAGGTTGCTATGAAATGATATTTATTCAACAAAGTGACAGCAAAAGACTAAAAGTGAATCTAGGCAGTAACACAATTGTAAAACAAAACAAAACAAAACAACTGTATGCCTTTTACCAGAGAAAAGACTCTATTTTCTTAAATAATCAAGAACACGATGAAGTCTAAAGAAGAGGGAATTATTTGGATAAGAGAGATTTTTTTTTCTTTGTTGGATCATGCAAGGTATGAAGATCTCTTATTAGAAGCAGACCTACAGTGAAAGAATAAAGTTTGTCATTTTAACAGAGAAAACCCTGAATCTAGTTTTAATTTTCATTAAAAATTATAAGTAAATACATCCAATTTTAACTAACTCGAATGTAGTAACATAAAACTGCTTTTCTGCAATTCTTGGGCAACTTTTAATATCCATTCATTTTTTCCCCTTATTTTTCCTTTACTTTTGAATAAAATTACTTTCCTTTCTCCTTAGAAGTATCCTTGTGTATTTCTCATATAAAATTTTCTTCCATAATTCTTCTTATTTCTAGTAGTTTCATTTACATATGTTGGATACCTATATATAATTTATATACAAATATCATATAAATACATATGTTGATAGATTAATATGGTTTTTTACTATGTCTAATGATGCAAATGGAATTATCCATTACAGGCTAGCAAGTTTTCTGACTAGCCCATGTCACCATTTCTAGAGTTATATGCTTCTTTACATACAGATTTTTAATGAGGTAAAAACACACACACACGTTTATTAATAGACCCAAACACCCTTAGCATTCCTCTATCATAGGAAAATTAAGAAGCTTCAGGGAAAAAAACTTAGGAAGAATAATGAATGTTCAAGAAGCTGCTTCTTTAGAAATGATCTATGTACCTGATAGCTATTACTTCATGTAAATTAGCATAACTCTAAAGTTGCAAGTTGCCAGAAAGATTTTGGCAAGCATTTTAGATAGACATATTATAAAACATAATTATTTTTAATATTTGTCAACATGAATAAATTTTATCTTATACCTTTCATAATCTTAAATCTCTAACAGATATAAAATTAGTTTATTTGACTAGTAAACCCAAACACAATAAAAATGCATTTTCATATTATGTATACTTAATATTGATAACACAACCACTTTTATTAAACTAATAATATTTTTAAAATTAATTTTATTGGTACATTTTAGACATATATAATGATAACATTCATCATATGGAATTTGTACCTGGACATGATCTATCTTTATTCTTATTTTTCCCAATCCCCTCCCCTCCCCTCCCTTCAACCCATCTTCCCCTCCTTACTTATAAAATCTTTGTTTCCATTTTTTCCTTCTATTCTCTTTTATCCTTTTCCCTTCCTTCCTTTCTCCCTGGTTCCCCATCCCATGTGAACATTTTCTTCCTATTTTACAATATCTATTATATATTTTCGTCCTTATTTATACTTTGGTTTCTCACACCAGAGAAACCATGTGATATTTCTACATGTGTGTCTGATTTATTTCACTTAAGAGTATGGTCTCAAGGTGCATGCATTTACCTAGAAAAATCTCAAGTTTTTCCTTCTTTATGGCAGAGTAGTACTCCATTGTAGAAAAGAACCACAACTTCTCTATCTATTCATTGGTTGATGGGCATTTGGGCTGCTTCCAAGATTTAGCTATTACAAACTGCACCACTATAAACATGGGTGTGCATATATCACTGTAGTATGCTGCTTTTAATTTTTTCAGGAAGACACCAAGAAGAATAGTTGGGTCAAATGGAAACTCTGCTTTTAGTTTTCTGAGGAATCTCCACACTGATTTCCACAGTAGCTGCACCAGTCTACATTCTCATCCACAGGAGAGGAGGGTTCCTCTTTCCCCACAGCCCTGCCAGCATTTGTTATTGGTTGATTTCTTGGTGAGAGTCCATTCTTTATGGGGTGAGATGAAATCTCAGTGTTGTTTTAATTTGCATCACTCAAATGACCAGTGATGTTGAATATTTTTTCATATATTTATTTGCCATTTCTACTTCTACATCTGAGAAATGCTCATTTTTGGATTGGGTCTTTAAATTTGGAGGGGTCTGATTTTTTTTTTTTTTAGTTCTTTATATATTCTAGATATTAGTCCTTTGTCTGAGGAACAGCTGGTAAAAATTTCTTCCCACTCTGTGATTTGTCTCTTCACTCCAAAGAGTTACCCATATCACACAAACATGAAAAAAGATTTGCATTAGTTTTCAAATTCCAGAGAGCTTTAGGAATATTTCATTCATTTAAGTGCTTACTTTCCTCTGTATCAATGACAATGGAGCTTCTTAAGGGAAATGTTAAATTAACTTGGCAATACCATCCGGAGGCAGAAAAATAGCATGTATACATAACATACGGACAGATGTAAATATAGACCTTGTACCTCTCCTAAAATTTTAGTCATGATTCAGACATAAATCCAGCAATACAAAATTGATTGGTTTGTTTATACAGGCATTGACTCTCATCTTTGCTCCACTTCATATTTTTATCCAAATTATGCTTCTGGCATATGGGACAAGTTGTTATCTGTTCAATATGAAGGCACAGAATTTGTGGAGATTTTAAGAGTTTCTTTTGTCCTGACACAATCTTATGAGGCTACAGCCTGACTTTGAGCTAAAGAGACAGGCACCTAGTAGTTGTGAGGATGTCTCCATAGCCCAGGTGATGGATACAATATCCAGGGTATAGCCTTTTCCTTTTTCTGCCCCAGGTAGTTGCCTCTGGGTGACCCAGAATCCCAGAAGTGCCTCTGATGCGGAGCTGGGAAGGGTAAGGGGTGCATGGAGGGCTGGAAGTCAGTAAAGTCATGTCAATCAGTAAGGAAGTGAGCAGAGTTGGCACTTCCGTGATGGAAATATTGTGAACAGGGTTTGTGAAGCACAGGCTGCAGTCAATTGAAGCTCCCAAAAGGAGGGCCAAAGAGCAGGATGGAACCAAGAGGCCAAGAAAGGGGTGGGGGGAAGGCCAGGGAGGAAAATTCAGCTCAAGAGGCATCTTTGAAAGGAAGAAGCTTGGAACTTCAACTCAGCTTGTGAGCATATACTTGTTCTAAGTATGACTCAGACCAACAAGCTCTTTATGACTTAGCCAAGAATGCAAGAGGCATCCCCAAAGAGGATGCTCAAGACACAGCCTCCATACTCAAAGAAATCTGAGAAGGACAGCAAGGAGCCTTGTTGCCACAGGCAGTAAGAATGGAGTTCGTATATTTATGTCTCTGATCTCCCAGAAAAGTGAGATGCCTCTAAACATGAACCTGGTGATGTATGTTACCAGGTGGGAGATACTGAGCCAAGAACTGTCAGTACCACAAAGCAAAGGGAGAAGAATTCTTACTGGTTGAGACCCTCCACGCAGACTTAATGCTTGATAGGCAGGTGTTACTCAGTTCTCAAGACCCTAATGTAAAGCTTGGTCACCTCCAGACGCAGAGTCTCAACAATATACTCCCGTGCAAGCAGAGAAGCAGAGAGTGAACACTCTGGTGAGATCCAAGCCACACTGAGGAAACAAATCAAGAAGGAAGGAAAACCTGCCTAATTTTATTGGGAGTTCCACCAGGGTTTGTGCAAGGGAATGCAGGTGCAGGGAGAAGCAAAAACTGACTGGCTGCAAGGCTGTCTTGCACAACAGGTGCACAGAGCCTGCACCTGTGTCCTATAGTATGATTATTCTCATAAAAAAGCAACAATTTCAACACTTCCAGGCAGAATAACATAGAACAGTTACCCCAGACAGTGACCGACAGGACACAGTGGCTATTTAGAACAGAGCTGCAATACTCAAATAAGAGTTTCAGACAAAATGCTTTCTACTGTAAATATAAACCTGGAAAATTCCTTTAGAAAATACAAGGGAAGGCTGCTGCTATGCTGCCTCAACTGGACCCTGAGCAGAGATCCAGCAGTCTACAGGAAAGAAAGACCCCAGGTGTCAGCTGTAGTCTCTGAAAGAGCTGGGAATTTTTACCATCTAATCCTCAATAGTAAACCAGTTGAGAGAAACACTTTTCATTGCAGCTTAGGTCCAACAGGCAGAGGCATGAAAATCAACCGACAATAGGCAGACTAACAGGAGAAAAAAACGAAATTTATGTTCAACGGTGTGCAGGAGCATTCAGATGAAGAGGCTCACTAAAGGGCTGGAGACAGGGTTTCTATGCCAACTTGAGATGAGAAAGGGATGAAAGAGAAAGGGCTTCAGTGGGAAAAGGGGACAAAAAAAGAATAGGCAAATAGGGAACAGGTTGCATTATAGTAACTATGAAAAACCATGAGTCATACAAATTTTATAAATTAGATTTCATCTAGTTAAAAAATTATTTCAAAAGACCATTACAAAACGAAAATGCAAATCACTAGAAGAAAATACTCATAAAACATACATCTCTGAGGAGCATTTATCTAGAATATATAAAGAACATTTACAAGCCAATAAGAAGGTAAGCAGCATACTCTGTAAAATGAGTCAAGGATTTGAACAGACTCATACCAATAAAGACATATCAATAATAAAAGCAAAAACATATGTTTGTTACTACTCTGCCTTAGAGGAATGAAAGTTAAAGCACCATTTAAAGTAGTGAAAGTAAAGTAAAAGTGAAATATTACTATCCGCTGTCTGAAAGGGCAACATGAGTTCCCACATATTACTAATGGGAATACAAAATGGCAAAGTCATTTAGGAAAACAGCTGGCCTGTTGCTGGGAAACTTAAGCACACACATACTACTCAACCTGCAATCTCACTCCTCAGAAATTAACCCAGAGAAATGAAAACCTATGTCCACATGGGTTATGTGTTCATAACAGCTTTTCAAATAACACTAGAAATAATCAAGTGAACCCAAATGTTTGCCAGCTGTTGAATGGATAAACTGGTACATCCACACAGTGAAAACACTGAGCAAATGAAAGAAAAAAAATATATATATATTACATATATATATATATATCTGTGTATATACATAATTTATAATTTAATTTATGAAATGCTAGAAAAGTTACAGCCTAGTGACAGAAAGCAGATTCGTGATTGCCAGGGTCATGAGCTAAGAGAAGAACTGACAGCAAAGAACACCAGGAGATTCTTTTTTGAGGTGATGGAAATAGTCTATACACTGATGGCGATAATTGTTGCATGTCTGGCACAGTTGTCAAACTTATGAGAGTTCTATTTGAATGGGTGATGTTCACAGTATGTACATTATACCTCCATCAAACTAATTTTTTAAAACAAATCCAGTATCTACTATGTGCTAGATACTGCAATAAATAAATAAGCCATGGCAACTTATGTTACAACCCAGTTGAAAGATAAACAATAAATTTAATAATGGTAATATATGGTATGTGATATATATACTCACAGGATTTTAAAGGAACAGAATCTTGAGAGACAGGCAAAAATATTAAACAAGAGACTAGGCTAGAAAAGCACACATCTCTATCTGATCAGCCTATTACATTTACAGCTTTCACTAATATATACCACAGAAAACCAAAGATAGATAGATAGATAGATAGATAGATAGATAGATAGATAGATCAGAATTTTGAATATTTTGTAAGCAAGATAGATAAATTTATAGCAAAATTCTCATGAAAATGTCCTATTTTTCTGTGCATCCCTTGTAAACTTACAGTCTTACTTTTACCTTCATTTTTATGAAGTATAGTAGAGAGAGTAAGCCACACAATCCTAATTGTAGCACATAATGAATATATATACTCATCACCCTAATCAAGATTTAGAAAATTCTCAGAGTTTTTTAAGTCCCTGATTTCTGGTTGGTTATTTACTGTTGTTTTGAAGTTTTGAGAAAGCAATGCTATCACTGTATGGAAAGACCATATAAGAAGATCAAAATTGTCATTGCTACTTATAGGAACTGTTCTGCATGATCAGTTTTGACTCTGTCAGCTTCATTATGAAGATAACTAATTTAGGGAACATTTGTAAGTACTCCCAGGGTGAAGCATGTCTTTCTGAGAGAGATAAATGTCAATATTCTGCCCTTGGGAGAGCTGCTGGAGCTCTACAATCATTTCACTGAAGGCAGAAAGCTGTAATTTGCAGTGGGAGCATGTTAAACCCTAACTGGGATGGGTGCATGACAGTAAGACTCCTCTGGGCTTCTGTGATAGAGAAAAATACTTTTTCTGAATTGACCTTAAAAGGCATCTTATTCTGTGACAACAATCTATAGTTATCTACTTCAAATAGTAATTCACGTTAATAAAACTGATCGTCAGGACTCATTCTCAATGTTAATTAGACATACGAGTGTTGTAAAAAGCTAGTTCGGGGACCTATCTGGAAGCTGAAGGTCTACTATTCCTTGACAGGGGATGAGAATATCTCAGGAAAAGAGCAAAAGCATTCACCCTGAATTAGACTACAAGTCTGACTGTCTGTGTTAGCTAGAAAGAGAAGTATCTACAAGCAAACTTGGGATCCATCATCACAAAAATGGTGCCACAGTCTAGATATTTGTGTTTCCCACACCCACACCACATTTATACACTCCAGTACGAACCTCAAGCTGATCATGTTAGGAGGTGGGGGCCTTTGGGGGTGAACAATTTATTGAGATGGAGACCCCATGAATGGAAATAGATGCCTTTTTGAAAGAGACCCGTGGGATCCTGTGTGCCCATGTGAGGGAAGAAAAAGCAAGAAGGTGCCATCTGTGAACGAGAAAGCAGGCCCTTACTAGACCGTTCACGGGTTGGCACCTTGATCTTGATTTCCCACTTCCCCAAACACTGAGAAATAAACGTCTTTTGTTTATAGGCCACTCAGTTTATGACATTACGGCATTTTGTTAAAGAAGCTTGAACAGATTAGGAAGGAGTGACACAGGACAATCCATGAAGTTTCACTTGCATGATTTTCACTTACCACTTCTAAATTTTTTTACCATTGAGTTTTTTCAGAGGACTTTTCTGCTATTCATTACTACCTGGAATTTTTTCTATTTTAAATCCCAAACTCACAGAGAACAAGTGTGGATACACATTAAGGTTGAATGAGCGAGGCAATGTGACCATGAAAAGATCAGTGAGGGTGAGTCAGAAAGGTCGTTGGCTTCAGGCCTGCCCATTCCTCACCCCCACACACACATCAAAACTGGCTTGAGATTCTCAGTCCCTAATTGTGCCTCATTAATGAGGCACTGAGGGTTTGTTTGCTGACACAGTGATCTACCAAAGCAACATTGTAAAAGACACTTTCTCGTACTTCTCCTAACTGAAAAGAGTGATGAGAATTGCAAGCCCTTTTCAGCTTTAGCAGGATGGTATTTCTAGAAAATTTGGTCTTTTCTCTCCCCTCAGGTCACCCTGGATAAGTAATCCGTTCTACTGCCAGGAAACACAGAGCTTGTCTGGAGGCTGAAATTCTCAGTATCTGGATGACACATAGGTGACACTGAGGAGGTCACCTCTAACATAGGAAGAGCAAGATCTGACAGCTCACTTAACTAATCTCATTGGAAAGCATCCTTGAACAATATGTCCCTATTTGGAGAAATAGATACACAGTACAGGCTACTGTCTCCCTGGGTTCTTACCGGATTTTTAAAGATCATTTTAAGGCAACCCTGCTGCTGGAATTCAAGAAGGTCAGTTACCACCACTCGTCCTGCATTGTCTAGAAGATGAGGGTGTCATTTTCCAGTTCCTAAGACCTGCTCCTCCATTACCCCCAGATCCTGAGCATCCCCTTTGCAGTGGTCCCTCTTAGGTGCACAGCCTTCAAATGACACAGGCTATTGCTTTCATTTTCACACAAAATGGAAGGACATAGCCTGCATCCCAGATCACTACTGAAGCATGGAATGCATTTCTTGGCATCATTTCTGCAGGACAGGACTTCATCTACTCTGAAGGAGACTGTGCAGCCTTCTCTGAGAGCATTTTTTTTTTCCAATGGGGTTATTTGAAATAACTTGAGACAAATATTTTATCTGCAATAATTTTGGATTGACAGAAAATGTGCAAAAAATTAGTTTCTGGGTACCCTTCATCCAATTTCAGTCTCCCCATTTAACCTTGCTGTGTGGTACATTGGTCAAAATAAAGGAGTACTGACACTTTAAATAAATCCCAGATTTACTGGAATTTTCAATTTTTTCATTAATGGCTTTTTTTTGGTCTGTTCCAAGATCCAATTCTGGGGGCTTTCTAAAACAGTGCTCTTCGCATCTAATTTGACACCCTTTCTGGAATTTATCTTCAAATATCCTTCTTTTCTGCCTATTCACTCTGGAGTCTGGCCTTGGATCTCGGTGGAAACAGTGAGTAAGCCTCATGATGCATGGTGCTCTCTGCTTTGTTTCTCTCAACAGCCAGTACACCTTCTTCTAACATTTATTGTCCTGGATTAAACAAGAAGGCAGTAGATGGATAAGGGGATTTTTTTAAACGTCCTTCATTCCGTTTTACGAAGGGCACAATGGAATAAGCCAGTCTTCCTTAATTCTTTCTGCTTCTGTTTCTTCAGAGTGAAAACACTAAAGTCAAATTTTTCTGAACCAAAAAAGCAGCTGAATTTTCTCTAGAATCAACAGAATGTGCCCACAGCATTCACAGTGAAGCAGAAAAGTCCTTGAGGATCCACTACCAGATGTGTGAATGAGCCTCTCCTTCCCACACCTGCAGAGTCACTCGGGCTGCAGGCCTAAGGAAAAGTCCTCGGGCCTCAGAGGCTAGCAGTCAGGGGTTTGTGCCCCGGTCTGGGAAGTCACACATGTCACAAGTGTGTCTTCTGGGAAAGCGATTCTTGATGAAGCGATCTCACCAAGCACAGATTGTCTTTTCAAAGCTCATGTCGGCAGCACCCATTTGCCTTTTCTTTTTAAACCCCTGAACCTGAGGTTTACGTTCTCTCTAACCAGCGTCAGTTCACAGTCACTCAGGTTAGTGATGCATGTTAAAAAAAAAAAAAAAAAAAAAAAAGGAAGGCAGGCAATTATTTCTCAGAATAGCCAAGCCTGTGTTCATGGGAAGGGGCGGAAACAATGATGAGGATGTAATGTATTTAATTCACCTATTCACTGAGTCAAGAAAAGGGTGAGAAACAGAAGAAAATTAAATTATCTTTTTTTCAACGTGTTCACCACATCGGGAATTAATACAGTTCAACACTGTTACACAGTAACACGAATAAAACACTCAGCTACATCCAGAGCTTAAAGTTGAATAAGAAGCCCTGTGGCTCACACAGTAGCTTGGGCTTGGGCTTGACACTGCTTCACAGTAAATCTCACTTTCCACTGGGAGGAATCTGAAATTTCAAGTATGGGGTTGGATTGATGCTTAATTGATACTACCACAAGAGAATGTTTTTACTTAACAAATCAACACTATGCCTAAAGACATGTGTGCAAAGTTTTAACCTGGTAAATGAGAACAACTGGCTTTAAATTAGTGAAGAAGTCCTGCTCATGGGGGCCAAAACGTGAACATTACGTTTTTCCACCATATACTACCTACTCTGTTGACCCCATGCTCTGCCTTTCTTTTTTCTTTTCTTCTTTTTCCCTTTCTTCAGTACTAAGAATTAACCCAGGGACTTTGCACTGAGCGCCATCCACAGCCCTTCTTTTAATTTTCATTTTGAGACAGGGTCTGGCTAAGTAGCTGAGTTGCTGGGCCCCCGCTCCAATTTGGGACCCTCCAGCTTAGTCTCCCAGAGTGCCAGGATCACAGGCTTGCACTGCCACACCTGCCTGGCTCAGCTACACCTTTCACTTTCTTTTTTCTTTTTTTTTTGGTGCTGGGGTTTGAACTCGGGCCCTTGTGCTTGCTAGGCAAGCACTTTAACCACTGAGCTAAATCGCCAGCCCTTGCACCTTTCTTGAAGACAGGTTTTCTTAATGAAAACCAAGTCTGAGTTCATACTCTCCAATTATGTGTGGTTATTAAAACAGTTCTACTCCTTAAAAATCTATTAGTATAATAACTCATTCAAACACGTCTTCCTCCCACGCCTCCAGGTTGAGGATGAACTGGCCCCTCCAGGTCTCTCTTGCAGTTCCACAGGCTGTACTCTTGTCTCTTCTGCACACATGTGCACCACACACGGACACACGTGCCTCAGCAAGGAGGGCAGAGAAACACTGCTGCCTGTCTGTGTTCAGTAAATCATCTATCTGGTCGATGAGCGCAACAGCTCCAAGGTGTTGACACACGGATGCATGAAGCTTCAACATGACACGGGACTGAGAAGTTCTCTTGGACACCAGTGAGTGTACTGACCCCCAGTCCCATCTGCCAGCTGACCACCAGGCAGCGATGTCCATTTCATCCTCCAGCTGTCCTCTCTGCCCAGAGCTGCAACGGTTCCCAGAATGCTTACTCCCCATCTCTTCAGCCCACATGGCTCTCCTCTCTGCTCTTTCCCCCAGAACCCTCTCCTTCCCCGGCTACCCCTCCCCCAGTGTGTGGTGGTACCTCATGGACAACACCACGGGACAAGCGATAAATAAATGTCACACTCCCTTTCACCAGGGCCTCAGGCTAAAAAGAGATTCTCTAGGACTCCCCTCTGGCTGATAGCCACAATAATTATATTTGCTTAAAAGTACTTACATGTACATCCAGCTTTAAATCCACAGATTAGAGGTTTGTTCATAAACACTTAAATAATATAAAAAATACCCAGGGATCATGTCATTAACGACAAATTTTAGTTGTGTTATTTTTGCCATATCTCATTAATTTGTAAAATATGTAGTTTTGGGGGGAAAAGGTAAATATATCTATTTTAAACTACCCACAAAATAAACCAAAGAAATCACTGTTAACATCCAAATGAACTATTGACGCACAACAAAATTAACTATGATTTTTATCACATTTATTGCAGAAATGTAGAAAGGTTGTAACAATTTTATCTCAAATGTCAATGATGACAATGATAACTCTTCGTTTGGCATCACTGATTTTATCCCGTTATCAAATCTACATTCCCTGGGAAGGAAGATCATCCACTGGGAGTTTTTTGTGACAGACTAGATAACTTTATTCTCTACAGCAAAAGGACTTTGATACCCAGGGAAAGCAGAAACTCAAGTCTGACCCCTTGCGCCTTGCACTTGCTTTCCTCATTTTCCCTCTGGCCACTGGAAGAAGCTCTTTTCTTCCTCTTCCTGAGCAACCAGACCTCTAGTTCCATCACACTTTTCATCTTTTTTACTTATTGACTTTTTTGATGCTGTTACTCCTTTTTCTGGGGCCATTAGCTTCATTATCTAGCTTTGATAGTGGATATAGTCTAGGGGAAAGAAAAATATGGACTGCTAAAATTCAAAACATTATCCTCACTATATAAATATTTTAGTACAGATTTATCACATACTGATATTCTGGACTTAACTATTTCTTTAATTCTGTGTTATTACCATAGATTTCAATGACTACGCTTTCATCAGGTTGAAGGATGCAGCAGATGTGCTATATGCGCTTTTGTTTTTTTTTCTGAGGTGGCCGATAAGCTCGATTTTCCCATCTGTGATGGTTATATTTTGCTACTTCTTTATCCAGGTCTACCCTGCTATGTAAATCAATGTTTTCTAATCTTTGCTTCACTTAAAAGGTAACAAAGAGGACCAATTCAATACATACACATGACCACAGGGTATTTTCTCCAAGCCATTGTGAAATGCTGTACTGCTAATCAATTGGGAAGGTGGCTGCTGGCCTAGATACTGACTTGCATTATTATATCTGAGTAGAAATGATTTGGCCACATTTCAGGAAGCTTATGCAATGCTGCCTATAAGACAGAAAAAACAAAGTTTTGAGGAAACTTAAAATATATTACAAAATTAGAGTGTATGTTTCCGATGGGATTGTTTTTCATTACTTTTCAAAGTTTATAAATTCATTACATATAAATGAGAATTGAGTATGTTAATATAGATCTCAAAAGTTCTCAGCCTTAATGTGTTTCCTATGAATTTCAATAAATGGCATTTAGCTACTGATGTGGGGGATCTAAAAGGGAATGGAAACAACATTTACATTCCTAACTACATACACTTCTCATGCATCAGGCAAAGGTCATTATCATTGACCAAGCTCTCAGCTTTGGGAGCAAAACACATGGAGAATCAATAGAAAAGTGACGCTCTACGTGAACTGTGCAATTCAACATCTGGGAATAAAGCCATCATAGAATACCCTTGAATCCATACATTCTTTGATCTCAAGATCCAGAATAATTATTACACTAGTTTAGTCTAAAGGACAATTTGGTGATATCCTCTAAAAATGGGAGGCCTCTATAGATACCAATACTTCTTGTACTCTGATTTTAAACATTCAAAGTTCGTCAGTGTATGTGGGTAGGCAGGGGCTAGGGATTAAACTCGGGTCCTGGCATATGTGACGAAAATACTCTGACACTGAGCTACATTCCTAGCCCTAAAGTCTAGCTTTTCAAGTGGGGTAAAAAGATTTCTTTCAGACATCAGCAGAAATATATGAAGATACCAGCAAAATAAGAATAGGGCTCTATTAAAAATGAGGGCATGTTACACACCTAACTCAAAGATTTATCTCCAGTTTCCACTTCTCCCTAGAGGATGAAATGGTTTTGCCAAAGGTTGGAGAATTCCCATGAGAGCAGCTTGCCAGATGCCCCTAGAGACAGAAACAGTAGGGTAGCTTTTGCATGTGTTCAGTCTATAGGGGATAGGGCCAAATTTATGTGAACTTGAGCTTCCTACTATTAAACAGAACTTATTCACCCTATTCAAGTTTGCAGTGTTATTCTCCAACAGTAATCTACCATTTATAGGGACATTTTAAATAGTGGCACCAAGTGATGGGTCTGCATGGTGAGAAAGACCAGAGGTAAGGACCACTGCAGAATTAATAAGAAGCCCCAGTGCACGCAGCCTTGTTTTAGGGAAACCTGGTCAGAGGGACCTGATCGATGGTTCTGGTGGACGTAAGTCATTTGTTCTTTCTCAGCCTGTTTTATCAACAGTAAAAGGAAGAAGCAGGTTACTACTAAG
This sequence comes from Hystrix cristata, assembly GCA_004026905.1. Classification (NCBI taxonomy): domain Eukaryota; kingdom Metazoa; phylum Chordata; class Mammalia; order Rodentia; family Hystricidae; genus Hystrix; species Hystrix cristata. The sequence continues at coordinate 115,791 of PVJO010000221.1, forward strand.
GGCAAATTCCAGTCTCTGCTCTTCTAAACCAATGGGCGCTTATCATTAAAGTCCCAATTGTTGCTTTAACCCTTTCTTTGACTAACGTGAACAGTTCCACAAAGTCATAAGAGGGTCTCACACAGACTGGGTTCTCAGACAGGTAAAAGGGTAGGAGTTCTGTCCATTAAAACAAACTCTGCTGGAGCAAAACATTTGTGGGTACTACCACTCCAAATATTGCACCATAAAACCCTATCAAAAAGGGTAAAGCATAACTATATGAGTGCTTATCCTACTATTCAACAGAGGGAAGGGAGAGAGGAAGGACGAGAGAAACAGACTGACTGTGGAGTAAGGCGAATCTGAAGTACTGTAAGGGCTCACTTCACCTGCAATCCCAGCTCCTCTGAAGGCTGAGGGAGAGGACTACAAGTTTAAGGTCAATCGGGCAATGTAGCAAGACCCTATCTCAATTTTTTTTTTTTTAATTTTTTAAAGGGCTAGAGAAGTGGCTCACTTCTCTTGTAGAGTACCTAATGTAGTAAACCCTTGGGTTCAGTGCCCAACCCCCCCAAACAAAACAAATAAATAATAAAGGCTGAATTTTAGAGTATTTTCACATTGATATAATTTTATTATGCTTTAGTAGTTATAAAAATTTGAATTACAAGGGCAAAATGTTGGCAGTGAAAATCTCTAAACATACAAAACAAACAAATTAGGATTAGCCCTAAGTGATTCAAAATCTTTTTGTACTTCATACAAGAAGTTTATTCTCTTGAATAGTTCGGATATTTGGTACCATTTAATGAGGATACATAGATCTTTTTTGAAAGCAGAGAGATAACATGAAGGTGAATTACAGCTAGTCTTATTCCACTCATCACCAAGTCTGTGTCAGTATAGTATAAGTTAACCAATCCACCAAAGAAGTCTTACTGACAAGCAAAAAAATTTTTTTAAAAAATTTGGTTATAGAGGATCTTGCAAAATTAAGAGGAAACAAACAAATGAATATGTGGCTTATGTGTTTTGTTCTCTCTTTTCATTATTTCTTTCAAAATCAGTTGGAAAATGTGTCCTTTTTCATGCTTCTGCTTTTTGTTCTCATGTCTTAGTTACAGGAAGTGTCTTACCTCACTGGCCAACGCATTTTTGCCTCCCCGCAATGACCAGTAAATACAGTCATTTCTCATTTAACAACTGAGTTACATTCCTGCAACTAAGCCCTTAAATGAATTGGTTGCTAAATGAGGAATCCTGTATAGTATGTACATTACAATATTCAGAACAAAGAAAGGGTCAAAGGAAACCCCAACTTGATGACTTTGCTTTTATCTGCATAACTCTTAGTGTTCCTGGGCCTGCCCCTCCCTGCGCATCCAAAATAGTGCCTGCCTCGCCGACCTACCTTCTTCAGGGCTGCTAAATTCACACAGGATTTGCATGTTCATTCGTTTACTTTTTAAATGAACAAGAACTTGTTCATTGGCTCACTGTTTTAGTTTCATTAATGAAACATAGGTAAATGATTATTCTAGAAAGAAAAAAATACTTAGGAACCAGGATCTGGAAAGGACAAGGCTGTTACTTGTGACTCTTGTGTTGGCTATTCTGTTAGCACCATAGTCGTTACAGATGTTACCTGTAAGTGGTCAGGATATTTAAGGTAAGTTTAGTGTTTTTAAAATTCTTTTTCATTTCCTGTGGGAGTATAATGTTAGACTTACGGAAAGCATATATGAAGGCAGAGATACATAATTTAAGGAGAAAGAAACTTAAGGTAAACCATGGGATGCCTTTCACATTTCTTCCTGTACTGATTTTCTTTTTTTTTTTTTTTTTTGATCTATACTTACTAGGCCTCAACATTTACTGGCTAAGGGCTGGGCTTGGTGGTGCATGCCTATATTCCTATGACTCTGGGAGGCTGAGACAGGAGGATTGCAAATTCAAGCCCAGCATGGGTGACTGAGCAAATTGGCAAGACCTCGTCAAAAAATAAATAAAAGGAAAGAAAAGACCGAAGATGTCGCTCACTGAAGCCCTAGGTTCAAATCCCTAATACTAGAAAGAAAATTTACTGCTAGCTAATCTTGTTGAGTTCCTCTGTGGTACTTAAAGGCCGGTGATTATCATACTGTGTTTACTACCTTTCTATGAGATAGTTTTGTTCTTTTTCTGTCACTGCTGAAGCTGTTTCAAAGCCTTTTCTCTCTATGTAGTCCATGCATTATTTATTGAAGAAGCATATTAAGAACTTGCTTTAGGCCAGGTTCCACAGCCTCAGGAATAGGTTATTTTCCATACCCTCAAAAAGGTCAAATAAATCAATTTCATGGTAAGAGGTATTCCATATCCACCAAGAGATGCACTTTCTCTGAGCTCTGCTCCCTGCGAACCTCGGCCCTTAGTCAGCGGGCACACAGTTATTAGCTTTCACGGATTATACAAAAATGAGTGAGTCCCGGTTTGTGTTGATAGAAGTGTCCAACTGAACTCGACAGTTTCCAAAACTATGCTGCACACACAGTAAGCATCGAGCACACAATCACTGTTTAACAAATTATTAGTCAATCCATATAATATTGGCTTTCTGTTGTTTCCACTAGTAATTATTTAAAGTATTTACATTGTAATTGGTCAACAATGCAAACCCCATGTTAGAAATCTTACAGTAATTATTTATGAGTGTCAGTCAATAACTCTACACTTTCCCTGATAAATACTAAAAACTAATACTGAGTCCATGACTGAATGAAAACTCTATCTCACAACTGAAGAAACAGTTAGATACCTCTGAGGTGACATTTTTTTTGAATGTTCCAACAACTTGGTAATCCTGATTATTTCCAATAATGAAGACAAAATTAACTGTTCATTTTACTTATTTTCTTTAAAAGGTATTAATTTAAAACACACACCCTTAAAAGCAATGTCTGGCAATTATTCTAATTGTTAGATATGAAAGCATTTGATATAATGTGGAAATTTATGTAAATTGCTCGAATTCCAAAATTTCAGGCTTTTTTCCATTGTTTTATTATCTTAGATTTTATTTTAAATCAATAATTTTAGATAGTACTGCAACTCATTCCAGTTCAGAATGTTTATACCAATTACTGGTCCTATAGCATTCAATCAATGGCTGTCTAGTTCTAGACGTCTAATGCAGGTAAAACTTCTCACTCTATAAGAATAATCACATTTCTACTTACATTTATAATGGATCATTAATATCCATCTTGCTATGCAACTTATTAGAACATTATATGAAAGAATATAGTCAGATTTATAACCAAAGCTTTTTAATACCAGGTCATTTTTATTGGTTTGTACTATATAAAGCTAACTGATGTCAAAGACAATGACTTCAAGGAGCTTATTAAGAGATTTTTAGTGCCCAAAATACATACTTTTGCTGATTCTTCTAAATTGAACATATTCATATGTCTTAGTTATTTTTTCTAGAGTCAGTGGCTTGTAAGAGAGCAGATTTAATACAGGACTTTATAAGTTACAGTATTCACCCACAAGCCAAATGCAGGTAGAGTGGTGCCAAATGTCCCTCTAGGCACTGGAGACCCAAAAGATCCAATTGAGGGCTGGGAGCCCACAGCACTGTCCCATGTACGTCCGTGTCTGTACATCATGGCTGAAGAAATCTTACCTGGAACCAGGAAATGATGCTTGCAGCAGAGATGACAACCAGAGCTCCTCCGAAGCAACAACAGCCATCCTCGACGACAGCAAGGCCCCGGGCTCCTTCCTCAACGAGGATAGCCAAGTCCCCTTCAGAAGAACCAGCCACAGCAGAGCTTCTCCTGGGAAACAGCCCGCCAACTAGCTACGGCTCCCACTCCGCCTTATGTTGAGTCAGCAACAATCCTCAGGTGGATCCTCTACGCCCAGAATCACACCAACTCAGTCCAGCTGGGCCTTCTGGCTCAAGCTGACCACAATAAGTCCACCACATCATATCTTTTTTAAAAGTAATTTATTCCCAATCCCAAATGGATAAGTATCATTATTGTTCTAAGCCTCTGTCTACCGCGTTCGTAATGAGTTTGGAAGACAGCATATGTTCATTAGGACTCTGAAGAAATCTTCCCAGCTGCTCCATGTAAAAGCTCGGCCATGTACTCGAAAAGCCTGGTGGGACTCACAGAAGCGTACCGTTTGGTGGTATTTGTGTGATAGCGCGCTACAGATCTCTCAGGTCTCGACTTTATGACCTCAGAGGGAGAAAAGGTCTCCTAGAGATAATTTCTCAGTGAAAAAATACACACTAAAAAATGGACCATCCCTGACTTCTTAAATTTTAGAGAATGTTAACATTTTTCTTAATTCTTACTTAATAATTTCTGAAGTCTGAGTAAACATTTTTGTTTCCAGTTTAATTATATTATGAAGTTCAAGGAAGTCCTGGTTTCTTACTCATTTTAAGAACTTCTTTGCTAGAACAGATCCAAAAGAATGGAATACGATTCTTTGGACTTAACCAATCTAAAGGAACCTATGAGAAAAAGGTAAAGGTATTTGTGAAGCTGAACCAAAAGCGAGTCTCCCACATTCTAAGTCCAGGCGAAAACTCAGCACACTAAAGGCTAAGCTCCGGGCTCTGGTTTGGCATATTATCTATTCCTGAACTGACATTTGGACTAACTCCACTAATCTGTAAGATTTCATTTCCCTCTTTAAGGATTAAGCGAAATTTTTCCCATCTAACAAAGGAGAAGGCTATTAACACACTCCAGGATTGCTTGCTTTTCTTTTGGTAAATGATATGATCTGAAAACAGTAATACTCCCTGGCTAATACTTAAATCATAAACATATTCCAAGCAACTGAAGGCTCAGCTCTGGAGAATGTGTACATCACCCATATTTTCACGGTGCTAAGAGAAAGATATGCACCTCAATTTTTTTTCCTTGTAGCATGTAAAACAAAATTAGATTCAAAGAACATAATCCTAAAGAAAAGTTGGTCTGCATCAGCAATGTGAACTTTAGGTAAGGATGCTGGGTAAATCTTTTTTTCAGAGCGAAACTGGTGCCCAGAGACAAGTCCGATGCCTAGAGAGCCACAGAGCCTGACACAGCACTCTGTTCTCTCTTCTGGCTCCCCACTCCCATCCCAAGCTTCTATTTCATTGCCTGTTCATTCAGGATCAACCTTTTAGCTCCAAATCAATGAAAGTGGGGGCTAGCAAACTGGCCTGTGAACCAAGTCTGACCAACTTCCTTTTTTTTAAGGAAAGTTTTATTGGAATACAGCCACAGGGTTTTTAAAACATTTTTATTTATTTTTTTCCACATGGCCCATGGCTGCTTTGGGGCCACCAGGGCAGAAATGAATAGTTACAACACAGGCCACATGACCGACACAGTCTAAATATTTCTCACCTGCCCTGTAGAATCAACCCATTTCTTTGGTTTTGCAAACACTCAGGTGTATGCTGACTCTAAAAGCCAATACAGATCGTAACTATCACTTATATTTCTTGATTAAATAACACAGCATTTGAAGCCCCAGGCCATCCCCTCATTTTCTCTCTGAAAAAAGAACTATGTGCAGCATGTTAGTGAAGAAAATAAATAGCTCAGCATGAGGGAAACTTGGAATAGTTCATCTAACTCCATTAATTTCCTCCACATGAGTGACTCAAAAAGTCTGAGACTAGAGTGCACAGAAGCATTTCCTGTTTCCTCACAGCTCAATGCTACCGATGCTGGGAGGGGCAGAGCACCTCCACTGCAGGGCTGATTTCTTCTGTGTGCACACACGCACAGGACCTGCACGGGCCCCGCCCCTTCCTCCATTTTCTAAGTCCACACAGGTGCTGACCACCAGCTGGCAGAAATGAGAGACGATACTAACTTTTGACAGATGTCTTTCTGACCCCGAAGATAATGGAAATGACAAATAATAACTTTGTAATTACCTTAACTTCAACCAAAGCAGAAGCTGAAAAATAACCAGATGAGAACTACAGGGAACATGTGGGCCTAACTTCTCCATCAAGCATGTTTAAGTGTCTCCCGTGCTGTGCGGCTCAGGAGCTGTGCCAAGAGAGTGGGGAAGGCAGCTGAACAGGCACCCAACCATAAATCTTCTTGGCCCCATGATAAACAAACAAGACTTCAGCATCTGCACACACAGCTGACGAGAAATGGAGAAAGGAAGATTAAATGGAAAGTAGGGCACTGTCGGAGCTGGAGTTCTACAGTGCCTTGGATCATATAAAAGTCCTCTAATTAAAAATACATCGTAAATGCCCACATTTTATTTTCTTCTCTGCTTGCTGGGACTGGGCCATAAGAAGAAACAGTAGGGAAGACAAAAAAAGGCAAATAAAATTTGAACTGATGAGGGTTGGCCTTCTGCTGATACTCTTGGTTTGGGAAGTGCCTTAGGAATCGATTGTGAAATGTGGTGTACCATTGCTGATCTTGACTGATCATGGCATGGTTGTCTGGACTCCATGTACAGTAGGGAACAGAGACACTGTTACAGCTTGTGCCTAGATGTCCCCCTAAAGCCTTATGACGTCACAGGTGGGGCTTTTTCAGAGGTGGCTGAATCTAGAGCATGTGATGCTGGGATTAAGGGCGTGTGATTACTAAATCAATCCACTGATTGGTCTGCTGCTGCCCTAATCCTGGCAGCCTGGATAAGATACGAGGGGCAGAAAGAAGCTGCTTAGGTCGCCTGCTTACCTTTCTGCCTCCTGCCTGTCTGCCAGGCCGCCCTGCCTTGGAGCCAGCCAATTGTGGACTGAAACCTCTACAAACTGTGAGCTAAACAAATCTTTCCCCCTTCAACTTTGGGTGTTGGGTATTTCGTCTCAGCAACGAGAGAAAAGTAACTAAGACATGGCCTTTTGAACACTATGAGACTTTATTTTCAAGAATCTGAAACTTGTCTGAACTGAGTCTTTGACTAACCACCCACATGTGATCAGAGTTTGAGAATAACCAATCCCTGAGGAAAAAGAATTCTTGTGATGGTTAACTTTATGTGTCAACCTCATTGAGTCTGGGGTTCCCAGGTATTTGGTCAAACATTATTCTAGGCATCTCAGAGGGGGGTTATAATGATAATAACAGTTATACTAGTAGATTAAGGCAGCGTGCTCTTCCTAATGCAGGTGTGCATAATCCAATCAGTTAAAAGGCTGAGATGAACGAAAACGTTGACTCTACCTGACTGAGAACAAATGCTGCTGGGCTTCAAAGTGGAATGTAGGATTTATTCTGCCTTGGGACATGAATGGCAAGATGAGACCCACACCTGCGTACTGGAACACCACCACTGAGTCTCCAGTTTGCTAACACTCCCTGCTGATTTGGGGACTTGCCAGTCCCCATAATTATGTGAATCATTTCCCTGTAATTCATTGCTTTCTATGTACATATGCATCCTATTGATTCTGTTTCTCTGGAGAACTCTAATATATCACAGAAACTGAGGCTGGCACCTTAGGATATGCATGAGATAGCAATTATATTATTATGGGAATCCTCTTAGTAACTTCCCTTTCTTGATACAAGTTATCCCTCCATACCTGTACCAGTAGAAAGACCATTGTACTTACCAGCTGCAGGCTAAACATCTCTGTTGATCTAACCATCCCTTATTCAGCCCAGTTTTGAGTTCTGACACCCCCCTAGCCATTTCTAGGAGGTCCCCTAGCCTGTCTCTATTTCACACAAAGTGTGATGCACAGCTTCCTCCAGTTGCAGAGTAGTGAACCTCCTGAATTCTAGTGCTATCTACTAATTTTACAGTATATGTTGGCATTAGCTTCTTGATGCTAACATTCATTTTTCTTTTCAGCCACATTAGCATAACCACTTCTACTAAACTGAATGCCTCTGTTAAACTGCACCTTTCACTTCATGCAGTAATATACCTTTAAGCATAGAAATGTCTTCTTAAGCCACAGTTTCAACTATCACCTCTAAGCCGTTCTCCCGGGATCTGTCACCCTTCTACATAGGCACTGAACTAATCCAGCCACCTCTCTGAGTTCGCAGCCCCTTATTACAGTGAGCTCCACCAGGGCAGTGGTTTCTATTTCTTTTATTCACTGATGTGTGCCCCATACTTAGGCTCCAGCACCTAGCAAGTTCTCTACAGATATGTTTGAATAAATAAATCTGAAATGTAGCCTCCAAATACAGTCTTTATTCCACTTGTAACACAGTCTTCTAAGAAGGGCAGCACCGTTTGTACAGTTACCGAACCAGTGATCTGAGTCATCCTGTACCTCACGCTCTCCTTCATCTAACGTGTCCTATTAGATCTCAAGGGACACTCATTTTTACAGTGTATGTCTCAGATGGATCCCTTTTTCTTAATGTATCTCATTTTCCTTCTATTGACATTTTTCAGTAGACCCCTAAATAAATCACGGCCCTATTCTCACCCCCATTCTCACTTCATTTCGTGTCTGTCCCCCAAGTACACTCACTTGGGGCTGCAGTGTAACCCTGAGACAATGTGCAGATTACAGTTCTAACCTTAGACCAAAAGTCTGCCTCAGAGTAGCTAATTTTTATCATTATTTTTGCATCACGCTGGTACACCAACAACCCGATGTAATGGCTTGTATCTAGGCATCTCCCCAAAGCCTCATGTGGTCACTGGTGGGGTGTTTTGGAGGTGGCTGGATCCAGAGGATGTGATGCTGGGATTAAGGGTCCCCCAGGCTGGTGTGAGTGGCACTGCCCAAAGGGCAGGTAGCGCAGGTGACATATAAAGGCGGGCTTGGTTGCGGCTGCTGCTCTGCTGCCTCCTGCCTGTAAAGAACAGTTTCTCCTCCGCGACGCCTCTCTCCATGCTACCCTGCCGTGGAGCCAGCCAACTGCGGACTGAAACCTCTATGAACAGCGAGCTGAAATAAAACTTTTCCTCCTTTCACTTTGGCTGTTGGGTACTTTGTCTCAGCAATGAGAGAATAGCAACTAAAACACCCAAGAACAGAGTTTATATTTTATTTTCACACTGAAAAATGTTGCATTTGCTTCAGCCTCAAAGAGTGTTTATGTAAAATTAAATGAATGCTGTCAGTGAGTCACACTTTTTTTCCTAAATAGGAAATGCGTTAATTTATCCATCTTCATACTTCTGTCAAAGCTCTTTCTGAAACGCAGGCCTGATCAAATTATTGTACTGCTTAAAATTCCTCAGTGCCTTCCCATGATGGGCAAAGAAAATCCAAACTCTGTGGCAAGACTTTCATCATTTTAAACTCCTTTGTGATCTGACCCATTCCTACCTTTCCAGTTTCATTTTGATTCACTTCCCATGAGGTGCAATATTCTTCAGCCATAATATGTGGCACATTCTCCCCTCTTAACTCTGTACATGTTATTGCCTTTGATTCTTTCTCTTTATTTACACAGCTAAGTACAACTCATCAAACCATTTAGGAGGTGGTGGCTGGCCATCCCCAGGCTGGGTAAGACACTCTTGTCTGTACCCACAGAATACCTGTGCCCTGCTATATCCTGGACAAATAAAATAAAGTGTTAAAAGGATACTCTGTCATGCTGGATTCTAAAATTGTGTGAATTTGGATCCTAGATGTACAACCCTGGGTCAGGTATTGCCCTCTGTTGGATGAACTGCACTCTATTTACCAGCCTGTGAAAGTTGGGAGAGGAAAGCGTGAAGAGGGTGTGAGGTATTCTAGGAGAACCAAGCAAAGGCACAGTGAACAAGGGCACAGCGGCCAGACAATGCGGCTGTGTCTAGGGACTGCGAGCCAGGTGTGTGGAGTTCAGGGAGGAAGCGAGCAGCAGAAGGCTAGAATAAAAGGCTGACCTTAACAAAGGTAATTTCTGGGTTCAGTGAGTCTCCATCTGGCCTTCTTGCTGACCTAGTATTCCACTTCTGGTCTTGCAGCAAGCAATAAATTATGTGCATCATACCGACTTCCTATGTATGTCTCACATTTTGGTCTGCACTGTCTCCTCTTCATCAGCGGTAACAGCTAAAGCTGCTGAGTTCAGCATGTGCTATCTTGTTAGCAAGGTTTTCCCCTCAGTGCTGCCTCTTTGCAACTCAATCTCTCTAATGCTGACTGCTAAAATAGCTCGATGTCCAGATGTGGATTAAACATCTGAGTCAGGAGCTCTGAAATCTGTGCCTGCGTTGTGGAAACACGTTGGCAGATGTGATAACAATTTATCTGTAGCACAGTTCCATGAATATTCCAGAGCCCTGAATACATATAACTCACATTTACGGAGTACTTTCCATTTGCCTGGTATTTTTCTAAGTATCCTACATGTGTGAGATCACAAAATTTCTGAGGTAAATGTCATTATTTCCTCTATTTGACAGGTAAGTTCAGTCAGGCATGGAAAGTTAAGCAAACTCTCAAGTTACACAGCTGACAAGGGTTGGAGTCAGGACTTTTAAAATGTGGCTCCACAATCCATGAACTTTATCATGTGGTACTTCTTTAAAATAAGCAAGATATACAGGCACTTCTATACTGACTTTGCTATAAACTCTGATTTTTGGATAAATCAGACCCCTACTAAACTTACTTTCTTCTCCACACAATAAGCGAAGTTGTATAGATGAAGCAGAATTCAGATATTTTTACTTCTATAAGCCCTATGAGAATTCTTGAAAAAATTGTCTCCTTGACCATTTTAGAAATCTACATTTTCAATGAAATGTTCAAATATTAGCAAATAAAATGTATTTTCTAATATTCTTAAACATACTTTAAATAAAACTTTTCCATCATCTTTTTTTTTTTTTAATTTCCAAGAACATGTACTGGGACATTGTATACATAGTGATCACATTCATCATAGTTAATTTGTACCTGTACATGATACATCTTGGTTCCCCCTTTTCTTCCCCACTCCTTCTTCCCCCCTCCCCCTCCCTTCCCTAGTGACAGCAGCTTTATTCACATTTTTCCCCTTTTCTCCTTTCTTTTCTTTTTCCTTTCCTTCTTTTCCCCCTCCTGCCTTTCTGATTCTCCTCCCTATTGAATATTACCTTTCTTTTACTTAGTATCTATTATACCTTTTTGTCCTTATTTACGCTTAGGGTTTCTCATACCAGAGGAACAATTCCATATGTACTTATGTGTGACTGATTTATTTCACTTAAGAGTATGTTCTCAAGGTACATCCATTTATCATCTTTTATGTAAGTGCTTCAGCTCTCCTCTGGTTACTCTTTGGGTACTGTATATCCTCCTTTAGCTTTCAATTTGTTTGCTTCATAGTAAACTATGTCTGCTGTACAAAGTATATTATTATATCTTGCTTTCTAAATTTTAGTCTGATGAAATGAGTCTTTTAGCTTTACTGTATTCACATTTAATGCAGTTATTAATATGGCAGATACTGTTTCTCATTTTGTTACTTGTTTTCTCATGCAATTTTTGTCATTCTATTGTTTTTCCTGTACAGCTTTCTTTGCTGCTAAATTAATACAGTTTATTAGACCATTTTAATTTGTTGAAATTTTAGGTGTTCTTTAAGTTAATTTTGTACTCTGGTTTCTCTTCATATCGTATAAATCTTTCACCTTTAAGTTACTTTTTAGAGTGATTTGCACTGGGATCACAACATACATCTTGAATTTATCACAATCAACATTAGATTAACACTAATCTCATTCTCATAAGATATAGCTCCATTCTCCTCCTCTGCACTACTGTTGCCAGATGTATTATACCTATACATGATGTGAACATAGTAATATATGGTTATAACCATTGCATCAGACAATCTCGTGGGCATTTTAAGAAAATAAGAGAAAATAAATTTATATACCTATATCAGTAGAGAGAGAGAGACAGAGTTTTATACTTGCCCACATATTTGTCATTTTCCTGTTCTGCCTTTCTTCTTGTGTATATGAGTTAACATCTGGTGTTATTTCTCTTCAGCCTGAGGAAGTGTCTTATAGCACAGATGTGCTAACAAGAAAATCCCTCAGATTTTGTTCATCTTGGAATGGCTTTATGTTGCATACAGCCAAAGTTCAATGATCCTTTGAAGGATCATTTTGCTAGAAAAAGAATACTTGATTGACAGTTCATGAACTCCTATCATGTACTAAGTGAGAGGCAGCTGGGTCTTAGAACAGCATTCCCCACAAAAGTGCAGGTCTTTGAAATCCAGTGGGTATGAAATATCCATGGTCTAGCATAATTTGGAAACACGGATTTCCTCAAGAAAAGAATTTTCAGTCTGTCAAATGCTAACATGTGTCTTCACCTAAACAAGATAGGCTTGCAGTTTCCAGAACTTTTTTTTTTACTACAGAAAACTTCTTCTACTGAGCAGCTCACTTTACTGTTATATAAACATGTTAAAAATATATACATATTAAATATAAACATATTAATTATTAAATCTAAACACATTAAAATGTTAATCTAGTATAGATAGGTACACCGAGGCACAGAGAGGCACTGAGTGGAGCCCAACGGATAAAGCAATGACACTGTGAAACAGAAGAGCAAGAGGATTATAGGCCATCTTGTTTACTCGTAGCAGCCCCACAAGGATGATGTTATTGGAAAAGAAAACCCATCTTTCTAGTGAAGGTTACAGCACTTATGGATAGTTAAAAAATGCTTTATTTCTCATTGGTGTCACTGTTATTAATGTTGTTGTTGCTTCTATCTACTGTCCTGGATTTTACCACACAGTTTGATCAATGACTTGGAACCTTATTTTCACCTTAATGCACCCATATGCTTGACTAGTACAGTTCACAGAGAAGAAAGAAAATATATATATTCTGCAGGTTAAACATCCCTATTTTATAATTACATGTTGATTGCTGAGGGATTATCAGGGCATCCTGCAAAGCTCAACTAATGCAAAAATAATTCTCCTTAATACCAACCCCAGGAGGAGTTTAACCTGAAAACAGTAAGAATTATTTTTGAGGCTGCAGATGTTTTTAAACACTTAGTCAGTAAATTTTCTAAACTGTATATATACAAGGCACAAAACAATGAAAAATTCTATTTCTTCCCCTGTAAAGGGGGCAGAGAAAGGCTCAGCACCTAGAGCAGGCAGCTATATAGTATGGAAGGTTACTACAAACAACCCAAACCAAGGGGGTGAGGGGAGGGGTGGGGAATGGGAAAAAAAGAAGCAACAAGATATATCATGTACAGGTACAAATCCCCTATGATAAATGTTATCATTATGTACATCTAAAATGTACCATTAAAATAAAATAAATTTTAAAAAAAAGAGAGAAAGAAACCCAAGCCAGCAAAGCCCAGAGATGTGCCATAACACAAAGTATACAATAAACCCTCAGATATATATGAGCATGTGACTATGTCCCTTGTAGGATTATATTTATTGACCTCTAGATACACATCATTTAATCTACACAATATTCTAATAAAATATGCAATGCTAATTATACATATAATGCTGGAAAACTGAGCTAGAAAGATTAAAATAGCGTACCTAAGACATACTCCAAGGTCCTGTCTGGCTTTGAATCTATGCTTTTAACTGCTGTTCTACCTTGTGGATAGCCACTGACAAAGATTCTCAGCTTGACCAAACTTTAGCCTGGCTTACCTGAACTCAATCCGCGGTAAGATCAACTGTGTAAGTCCCTGTCAAAGCCTGTTTCAGCAAAACTTCTGCTAAGTCAGTATCTGGTCTCCCCTCTTCAGCAAGAATCTTTTTAGGCCAGTTCAACCAGAATTCCCCCAGACTTGAACTCTGCTCTTAGCAGTTTTCCACCCACCAATGCCTGCCCCTCGCTAGTTATAAATCTCCACTTAGTCTGACTGTATCCTCAGTGGAGCCCAGTTCTACACCACAGCCTGTCCTCCCCGACTGGCAATAGTTTTAAATAAAATATATACCTGCTTTAATTCTGTCTGGCTCTGGTTTTCTTTAACACCATTTGGCAGTGTTTCTCAAAGTATGGTTTTCTTACCAGCAGCACTAACAAGACTTAGGAATTCAAGGGAGATATAAACGCTTTGGCCCCATCCAAAGCCTAGGGAAACTCTAGTGACGGAATCTGGTGATATGTTTTAGCCAGCCCTCCAGGTGGCTGTGATTTTTTTTTTTAACTAAATATAACAAATCCAACTCACATTTTCATTGTCAAATTACAAAACACATTGTCATACACACCTTAAGTCTTACTTATAAAAATGCAATGCAAATGTTGTCTCTCTTTGTCTTGTTCCTTATATCAGCAACTCTTCCCAGAGCCACTACACTGTATGGGGACCCGACTGCAGTCTTTGGAAAAGTCAAAACTATCACAGACAGCTAAGTAGGATGAAAATTAATATACAGTCAGAGAGGGACTGGGCCCTCAAGGAAGGTAGCACAAAAAAATACAGACATTGGAATTGTGGCTGGGGAAGCATCTGAAGAAGGCTAGGCCTCAGGACAAAGATGTGATGGCCAGGTGTACATGTCTCCCTAAGGGATAAACAACAACTTGAGATTATATTATAATTAGTGCCACATGGTCTAGTAAGTCCAGATATGCGTCAAATGCCCGGGTAGGTGACCAGAGCACCTGGACCCATCTCTTCCCCAAAATGCTTTTTTTTTCCCGGGGTACCCTTGCTACGTGACTTGTTTCCCTATTGGATCAGTATTAGTTAAGAGGCTATACTTGTAATGCTATAGGTTGACTGTAGTTTGACTCACACTGTACCCACAGTGGTCGCCCCATTAGAGACCCCTCCTGGAAAACAAGGAGCTATTCGTCTCTCCAATAAAATTCTTCTAACTTCTTCCTTTGGTTCACAACTTCATTCCTCAATGTTGTGGGACCTTGAACTCAGCACATTTGGCGTCTAACAGGTTGGGAGCTTTATTTCTCCTGTAATGATTTCTATTCAGTCTTCTGAGAGTCAGTGTCCTCCTATATCTACCCAGATTATCTATCAGAATTTGCCAGTATCTAGCACGGTCTCTGGTACATAACAGATAATCAATGTTCATTAATTAAACAATTTGTTACGCTCCTGGATAAATGCTGATGAAGATTTAAAATTATTATCTTCTTAATAGAAAGTAGATTCTTAATTCCTGTTGAAAATGTGTTTGATGTGGGAATAATAAAAGTCTACCTGAGGCAGGCATCATCACATTGCAATAAGGTACACATGAAACATATAGTCATTAGTCAAAGATGGACACCTCACCACCCCCAAGGAACCATGCTTCAAGGTAACCAGGTCTTGTGCAGTAAAACTGTGTTCATTTTAAGAATAGGTCATAAAACACCACATAGCTTCCCCACCAGGCTTTTAGAATATGTGTTTTAGGGAAAGCCAGTTACCATGTTAAGAAATCTATCTGTCTAGGGATTTAGATCAGTGGTTAGAGTGCTTGCCTGGTAAGCACAAGGCCTTAAATTCAATCTCGGGTGGGGCGAGGCAGGGCAGGGCAGGGAGAAGGACAGGACGGGGAGAAGGAAAGAAAGGGAAGGGAGGAGGAAAGGAAAGGGTGAAGGAAAGAAGGAAAGGAGGAAAGAAAGAAAGAAATCTATCTTGAAAATTACACCACTAAAAAAAAACCCCAAATAGGTAGCCATGTAGATAAACTGCATAAAAAATAGTACCCAACCACCACTGGCTATTTCAACATTCAATGTGAGGCACTGGACATGTGACTTAGGAAGCCATCATGTACTTCTGGCCCCACTGAGCCTCCAGACAACACTAGTTCCATCTGCCATCATCATCTTCATGACAAAATGTAATGGAATAGAGTTAACGGAGAAGGGTGAGTTCTATATATAATTCATATTCTCTTGCTAGCTTTAGTAGCACATTAGTGCTGCCTAAATGTGGACTGTGAGTGCTCTTATTATAAGTATAAAACTAAATTCGCATGGCAGGCAGTGTTGCTTATTACATACTTCATTCAAGTTAGAAATTTCTTTAACAGCACAGGGAACATTTTTACGAGTGTCCATGAAAGAAAAAAAAGATAAAATTTGTATCCTGTTTAAATTTTTATAACTGAAGTTACACTGTACATTAAGCAGATCAGTTCCTAATACAGCCCAAGAAACATCACAAAATGTTGACTTGTACTGTTCACATCATGCCCCAGAGGCTCATAGCATCTAATTGTCACTATGGTACCTTGTTCAGAAGGCCTGGTAGGTATACATCATACTTTTTACTTGAGGCCTTTCACTGTGAGAGTGCTAAGCCCATCTAGTTAGCACAATGCAGCTTATAATGCATCAAATTCATGATCCTGTAGAATCATATTTTGTACTGAAATTTCCTCTTTTTCTCCACACTTCCCTCCTTCATTATAGAGGTTGCTGAATGTGTACCTTTATATACTACTTACTGTTTATCATATAGTACACATACCAGCTTCACCTCATCCAACTGAATCATAACTTACAGGCTAATGCTGTGTGTTAATTCCCATTTATATCTCCACAGTACCTAGCTTCATATATTAGAAATTCTTCAATAATATTTATTAAGTGAATGAATGGCATAAATGCATGATATGCTTGAAAGATAGTGCCTTTGTCGTGCAGATCCAGATAATCATAGGGTTGCTGTTAGACTCTAATGGCTCCATTCTTAATCTCTGACTGGTCTGTTGTGCTCTACACTTTATTTGCAAATTCCATTCAATCTGTGCAATGGGTTGGATTCTTTAACCCTAACCCTGAGAATACACGGGAGAAAAAAAGCACTATATTTTTCTTACGTGTCTCAAGGTTGATGGCTGAAACACCTATAACAAAAGGGTAGGTGAATAAAAGAAAAGCGTAAAGCATAATGAATTTATATAAGCAAAGTTCTACATTACACAGGTCCCAAGAAAACCCACGTATGTTTATTCTTAGGTTCACTGAATAAAGGACAGTAATGCAGAGACGATTGGACAAAAAGAGAGTGTAATGTAATGGCAATAAACTGGGGAGAAGTTAGCAAGGTCTGTTTGTTCGTATTCTTCTTAGCATCTCTGTCTTCACTCTTTTCTTCCAGGTATAGTGCACAATGCCTGTCACATGAGTCTTATGACCTACTTTCAGAAGAGGTAGGTGAGAGAACTCATCTACAACCAGCTTTCACCTGGAAATGTAGAAGACGGGAGAATGACCCCCAATATACCATATTTGGAGGCAGCGAATCTTGTACTCTGACGTGGACAAGCACTAATTTTAACCCTGAACTACAGTCACTGCCAGATTTGTTTCTCTTAGTTTATTTTTTGGCTTTACTTAAATAACAAACACTCCTAACACCCCCAGTGTTTCACCCACCGTAAAGTCCTCGATTGAAGAAATATTGGGAGAAAAATTGCAAAACCATGTGCAAGTATTCACATCTTCATGAAACACTGAATCACCTTAAAAGATGAGCAGTCAGTTGTGTCAAGCCACTGACCTTCACATGCTTTATATACACTCGCAAAGTTTCTTGGCAGAACATTTAATCTTGCATTAATGGAGAAGGTATTTTGCAGTGTCTTTTAAATTATTCACAGAATTATGTCTCTTAGTTTATAACACAAGTATGTCTCATCTGTCCACAACTTGAGAGAATTTGGTTCATGTGGCATGAACAAGCCCACCTGCAAAGAATAAGTATCAGAATATACTCTGTAACACCTCAGGCACTACAAATCCACATTAGGAGATTTACCAACACTAAATATTTTAACACTTAAGGATGTGAAAAAGGGAACCAGTCAGGGATCTTCAACTATTTGATTATGTTCTAACAGACTCCACATAATGAAAACACACATGCTACTTTCCACAATGTGCTGGATGTTCCCCGACTTATATGGGGACACATCCCGATAAAGCTGCTACAAGGAGAAGACAGGAGCTCAAACCCCATTTAATGTCTCTAACCTGCTGAACATCACAGAAGCACATTCCACACCAGAGTCTCAGTTATTTCCCTTCAGGGCAGCATCCTGGATTGAGTGCTGCAGCTCACTGCAGTGCCCAACATCATGAGAGAATCGTAACATGTACTACTAGTCTGGGGAAAATGTCCCAAAAGAAAATGTCCCAATGGGAAAGGGAACAAGGGAGGGGAAGGAACGGAGGGACAAGAGGAACAAGAAATGGAAGGAAAAATGGAAACAGCTTTTGTGAATAAGGAGGGAGGAGGGGGTGAGGGGAGGAGAATGGGAAAAAAGAAGCAACAAGATATGTCATGTACAGGTACAAATCCCCTCTGATGAATGTTATCACCATGTACATCTAAAATGTACCATTAAAGTAAAATAAAATTAAAACAAAACAAAACAAAAAAAAGACAAAAATACAGTTTCTACTGAGTGTATAACGCTTTTGCGCCACTGTAGAGTGGAAAAATTTGAGTTGAGACACTGTTATTTGGAGAGGTCCTGTGCAGTGAGAGCAGAGGCTAGCCGGCCCGCATGTCTCCGTTCTGGCTCTCCACTTGCTGGCTTAGGGTTCTTCATCGCGAAGTACCTCATGCTAACCACGCTCTCTTCTCCCCTAGAATTATTCCCATTAGTATTCTCAAGGATTCAGGAAAAAAGAAAGTATGGGGGAAAACACTTCTTCCTAAAAAAGATAGGAAAGTGCTGAGAGAGGGCCCGCTGTGGACTGTTTTCCACTGAACCTAAGATGGGAGAAAAGAGGGAAGCATCAGGGACACAGGGTAATTCGGTTTTCATGAAAAGGAACTGAAAACTAACTGGCAGAGCTTTGGGCAAAGCAAATCTCGGAAGCAGGCCAACTAGAGAAGTGGAACATATTTTGCGTGAGATCTGGTTCCCTGTGACATAATCTTCAAACTCTAGAATCCCACATCCATGCTGGTCATCTCATTTCCTGATTTAATCTCTCCACTATACCCTCCTTCTCAGAAGTGTGTTTTTCCCCTCAAGTAAAATTGCCAAAGGATGTACTGACAATTTCACCAGAAACTATAGATGTTATTATGGTAATAACATGACTTACAAAACTTCATTCAGCATACTCTCATTTTCATACAATTCTAGGAAAGTGGTATATCCACAGAATTATTTACAACATGTTTTTATGAATTTTAAAGCCTTGATTCTTTCCTGGAAAAGATAGTGAGCCTGCTAGAGCCGAGGCATGGCAGGCAAACACTAATTTTTACTACCTTACCTACTGCACTCGTTAGCAGTGGAAGTTACTTCCATTCTGTTAAAGGGTCCTCAGCATCTTAGATTCAGCAGGCACTTGAGTTCCAGCAATGACAAGGCAGCTAATGCAGACAGTCCTGTGTTCTTGCCCGCAGTTAAGGGGCCCCTCTTGCTTAACCCCAGCCTGGCAAAAGCCTCTCCTTCCTTCCCAGATACTACCAACTTGTGAGTGCCTTTCCTTCTCCTCAAATCAGATATGGTCTTTCCTTCCAGTACCTCCGTCACCTCTGGCTGCATTCTGCCTCGATTCTATTTACGGGTCTGTGTCCTCACTCTCTTTGTAAACTGCCTGCTCTCTGAGGGCAGGATCACAGCTTGTTGGTCTGTGTCCTGTCCTTAGATTTTGACACACACAGTATTTCTTTACCAGTCATGATACAGTGTGTTCTGGTGTATTACCTAAATCCTTAAGACGCAACTCAAAGCAGCTGTACCCCCGTCTGTATGCCTGTGGGCCTGGCCACTGTATAGTTTCTGGACTTTCAGCTGCCAGGAATGACATCTCTCTGCCAAGAGATTATGCGAACCTCTTCAGCTCAGCATATCACAGGCCAGAGTGCAGGAGAACGACTGTTCATTCCTACACTTCCACCAGCACCCCTCAATAGTGACTGATGGGGTGCTGCACAAATACCCCAGCTACTTTTCCTCCTCTGGTGGGAAGACTCCAAGGCAGGTGCTCTGCCTTGGTCTCAAAATCACCCAGAGGCTTGTGAGACTTACCGGACTCCTGGCCCTCCTCTGGGGCTCACATTCAGCTGTGTGCATTCCTACCCAGTGTCCTTCCCGGTGGTGCTGAGGCTGGTTAACCAGGAGCCACCTTCTGAGCTTCTGTCTTTGCTGCTGGTGGCACAATGGTGACTCGCTTCCTAGCCTGTTCCTCACTGCTGCCTACCTTCCCTTCATGCTGCTTCCTTGCCAGTACATTTCCTGGAATCGGCTCACAAGTAAACTATCTGTATTCCGTTCTTATTTTGGGGCCTGTTTACAAGGACAGACAAAATAAAGCAAGCCCTATCTACAAGAAAACCTCGTTGCTTTGAGACATTAGGCTACTTGTCACAGGACACACAGCTGGAAAAATCGAGCTGTTAACCACCACATGAGGCTGCCTTGGCATAACGCCTTCCCAGTATAAAGTACTCTACAGATGTTAGAATTAGTTGTGATGGTGTTGATCAACCCCCTCATGAGTATTGGAATTGAAACTGCTTACTTTGATTGGAAGTCTCAGAAGTATCATGACAAGTTCTTTGTGTTTTAGAACACAGCCATGCACCAGAAAAATGATCAGATTCATTTAAGCAAGTCTCCCAGTAGCAGCGGAATTGGACTGGCTTGCCTCTGTGCTGACTCCAAGGTCCCCCGGTGAAACTGGGTCTCCTAGTGCATTCTGAAAATTCGAATGACAGCCCAGAGAGGTTTACAGCTGCTTGACAGCTGGAGTACGGACATCCTAATGTCCCCTCTGGAAATAATTAGACACACTAACTGCTGTCACTGCTGCACTTTGGTTCATCATTTTATATTAGCCAAGAGGCCAGATCCAGCTCCAGTATCTATCATCTTTGCCTCAGCTCACCACTCTTTAAAGTATTTTGCTGTTTCTATTTTTTCTTCTGTTTTTTCTAGGCGATGGGAATTTTTCCCTATACAGAACAAAGCATATGTTGTAGTTTCTTAGTGGTTTTATGATTCAATCACTTCGCTTTTTCAGCAGCCTTGTCAGAAATTTAGAGATGGTTGAATACTCAAAGCCTAAAATCAGACAGGACTCTGGCTTCATAGATCAGTCAATCACTGAGCACTGTGCCCAGAGAGAATTGTATATAACAGGAAAATAGTATGTAATTGCGTGAACAATTCACTTTATTAGTTTCCTTGGGATTAAATCTGTACCATCTATAGTAGCTTTGACAGAGAAGAAAAAAATGAGAAAACTGTGTGCAATTTTTGTAACTTATTTTGTAATGAAATGAAATTTGAATGAAATTGTGTGGTGAGCTAAAACTTACAGTGAATGTTAAGTTTAAGTTGATTTATTTTTAATTAATTTCAGTGATGGTGAAATGAGCTAGATTTCTACTTTGAGAGATGTGATGATATCCAGAATAACAGAAAAAGTAAGGAACATAAAGTACGCATATATCATATACCATGGAAAATATTGTCTATATCACCTAAAATGTCATTATTCTACCATAAGAAGAAATACTCTTATGTTGGTGGTATGGAGTTGCAATCCTTACTTGTTTGGAATACTTTCATTGAAAGTGGGATGAGACTATGTCAGGTCAGGTCATCTGTACAAAGCAAAAACACAGCAGTTATTTAGAAACAACCAGGCATTTTGCCTGCTGTGTCTGGTGTCTACAAAATATTGTTTCTACAGAACAAATAATACTACACACTTAGGCAGTGCTTATTTCCAGGGTCAGCTTCTTGAGGACGTCTCAAGAAAGGAGTGCCCCGTGAAGGTTGAATATTCTGTAGTTGCCACCTGGAAATGCTTAATAATTTTATCTTTTCAATCTGTGTTTTTAAATATAGTCCAAAGGGACAGGGATCTGTGCTAGAGGCTTCAAGTATCAGTTCAAGGACAGCTCCCCCTCCCGATGCCTCTCTGTGTCCCCAGCCTATGTTCTCAGCCCTTCTCCTGAGCTCTCGCACACTGCTACCCCATTTCCCTCTCTCTCCTGCTCCTGCTCATTGGCTACTGCCACCCTTCGCCCTTAGCAGGGGCCCAAGTGCGGAAGATGAAACCCTAACCCCTAAGCACTATGGCTGTGGCAAGCTAGCATGCCTGTGATTATGCTACATGGCAAATGGTACTTAGCAATCAGTTGACTTTGAATAATCAAAGGGAGATTGTCCAAATGGGCCTAAGACAACTGCATGGAACCTTTTGAAAGGAAGTGAGTTTTGTCTGGGAGCAGAAGCAAAGGCCTTCAGAGAATGAGGAGCATGTTGATGAGGGTGTGGCCACCAGGCGAGGAGGAAGGTGGGCAGCCTCTGGGAGCAGACAGCAGCCTTGGCCTAGCTCGCTGCACAGAAACAAGGAACTCATGTATACGGCCACAAGGAAGGGGTGCTAAACAACCTGAACAATCTTGGAAAAGGACTTCTGCTCAGAGCCTGCACATCAGAACCCAGCTCAACCAACACCTTAAATCTGACCTTCTCAGAACCTAGTCAAGTCAAATTGGACTTCTGAGCCGTGGAACTGTGAGCTAACAAATGGGTGCTGTTTTAAGCAGCCAAGTTTGTAATAATCTGTTACAGGGCAGTATAAAAGTCATACACTTCCCTTTTTCCTAAATTGTCTTTGGCATTATTTTTCTAAAGAAGGAGGCAGTTATATGAAATTAATGGTTGGTTAAAGAAGACTCTTAAAGGAGAGCTTTTCTATATTTAGATAAACCTACGGTGTTCCTCTATGAAATAAAATATGACAAGGCTGAATAGTTTTATGAGTGATAATGTTTATAGTCATGTTAAATAAAGATAATGAAATATGCATTAAAACATAAGACCCCTGTAGTGTTCTAAAATAAATTCTTGGTTTCACTCACATCAAGCCCCTGTGTTTGAGGCATGATATTATAAAACTTAGGATTATAAAAATAAAAAAATTGTAATATTCTACTTCTCTGTGGGTCATATTTATTCTAAGAAAGTGTCAGAGAAAGAGAGAGAGAGAGAGACATGATTCTTGGTTCAGAGCATATATCACATTAAAAGCCTTCAGCTTTCAGTTCCTGGTAAATAAAGAGGGCAAGGAAAAGGGAAGGATTTGTGCAGGGCTGAAGAGAGCCCATCGGCATGCGATGTACAGCCAGGATTTATGCTGCGGCCGCTCAGTGCTGACACGAGCCACTACCTTGCCCCATGTTCCTCGTACCTCAGTTTCCCTGCTCACTGCACATCGTGCTTTCCTCCCTAGATGTCCTCAGTGGTGCCTCTTGAAATCCTCAGGGAAAATCTTTCATCCATTCCTCTGAACCCTGCTAGCTGCTCACCATCCCGAGAGCAGATATTCTTCTTGTTGTAGTAGATGGTAGCCACCATATTATTAGACTGAACTTGGCAATATCCCTCTTGAAGCATCTGAGTTGTCCAGAAGATAAAAAAAAAAAATCAATGATCTACTCTAAACAAATGGAATCTAAGGCAAGACCCATGTTATTATTTTATATTTAATCTCAAATGGAGGCACACTGCTCTCACCTTTAATTTTTTAATTTGATGCCACTCACCCAGGAGACTCTTAAACACAGCTTGCTACCAACCATTATTTATGCTCCTTTTCTAAGAAGCACCTAATAACTGCTAATTAAGTCTTTTGTAGCCTGACTCTGAACTAATTAGGGTTAATTGAGCCTGCTTGTGCGTAAGCTATTCTAGCTCCTGGTCCTGATAATCAGGACTTTGGAGCACACCGAATATTTAGTTGGTCTATTTGCTTAGACTTCTTTCTACAGGACATTCTGCTACAAGCCTTTGTCATCTCTTAATTGCAACAGTGAGGACACTCTGCTTGATTGTGCATGTGTGCGTGCACGCATGTGTGCGTGTGTGTGTGCGTGTACGCATGGGCAGTCAAGGAACGTGACAGAAGAGCAAGCCTAGAAGAATGGAAAAGCAAACAGTTGACATTGTGTCATTTCAACTTCGATTTTTAATCACTAAAGAAAATTACTAAAGGATCTCTCCCCTTAGGGATTGAGAACAGAATTTCTGAGGATCTGAGTTTGTGGTTCAAAAGAAGGCTTTTTATTAGTTTTCCTTGGAGCTCTGCATATTGGTTAGACAGTTCCACCTGTGAACAAACTTGGGTTTGTAGCATGCCTGTCACAGAAGGAATGGATACACATTATTATTGTTACCACTGTTATTTTAAGTATGGTCATTTGATTCATATTAATAGGCTCTATGATCATCAGCCCCTCTTCCATATCAATTCACAACCCTAACAATTCAATCTGCTTTTGAAATGTCAATAAAATCTTTGTTCACTTAACTTGGCATTCCATTCAATTGTTCAAACATCTTTTAATCATTTATTTTATTAGTCCATGTTTGCAGTACATAATGATTACATTCATCATACGGAGATAGTATGTGTAGGTAACACATATCAATTTTTTTTAACATCCTCTTCCCCTTCCCTGTGGCTCTCCTCCCTCTATCTCTTGGTCTTCTTCTCATTTGCAAAATATCTATTTTCCTGTTTCCTATTATCTATTTTTCATTTTGCTCTTTATTTATACTTTGGGTTTCTCCTATAAGAGAAACCACGCAGTATTTAAACTTGTGTGTTTGATTTATTTCACTCAATACTATGTTCTCAAGGTGCATCCATTTTCTTACAAATGACTCAAGTTTATCTTTCTTTATGGCCTCTTATAAACAATTCTACCTAAAACAAATTTTAAAACTACTCATTTTTTTCTTGGCTGGGTTTTTCAAAGGTAATTAAGATAAACCATAAGAACTAAAAGATACTATTGAACATCAATTAAAAAATGGATAACTTTCCTAATTCCCTACGTTAACTAGTTATACAACAATTTCTCCTTGCGTTTATCTGATGAGCCAGAATTTAGGAAAAATAACTGGCTATAGCAAAGATTTAAGCGATATTTCTTTGCTGAACTTCTGAGGGGCAGATAGGGAGGTCATCTGGAAGATTTTTCTTTCATCTCCAATACACACTTAGTAAATGTTTGCTGAATAATGAGGGACTGAATGAGTTAGTGAATTAATGTGTTTAAACAATACAGCAAATAATATGGTTACTTTATCATATTTATACAGAAGATCTACATATTTATCTTATGAAAGTCCTTAATGCTATACTTTTGTTAGGTTGGCAGTCAAAAAGGCTTCAAATTTTTAAACTCTTCTTTTACACATGATGAGATTAAGGATTTCTGAGGTCAGCCAACGGACCCAAGCTCACTATTAACTAAGTAGAGGCAAAGCTGAAATCCAAAGTGGGTTTCGCTGTGAGCAGAGATTCTGAGTTCTGCTATCATCTGTCAATGGTCATCAGCAGGAAGATTCCCCACCTTCAGCAGCAAGACCAAGCCAATTACAAAGTACCAACTTGTAAGTCTGCATCTCAGAACTGATGCCTAAAGAGCATTCTATAGCTGCAGCCTATTAAACATTAGGCTATTGATGAGTATTTATTTTCTTTATTAAATTTACATAAATGTGGTGGTTCAAAAAAATTCTGTATCACAAAGCTTTTATTTTAGAATACAGAGCTCCCTTTGAAAACATATCTAAACAATACAACTAACTACTTAACTCCATATAGACACATCTCATACATGCAAAGGCTCAAAAAAAGCTACATCTAAATGGGAGTATATAACTTTATAAGTCAAGACTACGGGCAGTTTTGATTTCCTGAAAGTAGAATTCAAAGTTAATCAATAAAATTAATACTTAATATATTGCCACTGAATTCTCAATCTGTGTCAATAGTTTTAAACCAATAAATCTTTTATATGCACTAAAATACTGCCAACTATTGGCAGTACTCTGAAATAATATCTAATTACTACAGCAGGTAAGGGAAATAACAGAATCTATAATTGTGGCCCGAAAAACTGCACTTTAAAGCATGCGTGCTGCTGTTCAGATTTACGGTCATACTAATCAAGCAGATGTCAGGGTTTATTTCATAATGGGAATTTTATGATTCAGGAAAACAAATATGATGGCTGAGAACAAGTTAAATGGATTTTTGTACAAAGTACTGTTCCAGAGAATGATGTGAACACATATTGCAATGTTTCCCAGGGAATTCTTCCATTTCTTTTCCTCATAGCTCCCTGCATTCTTGGATGATTAATATTACGAACAATTCTTGATTTTTTTTCGGGTTGATTACTATTACAGGCCAATTCTTAAGGGAAAGGGACATGCAGAATACTGATAAAGTTAATCATATTATTCAAAGATGCATTACTAGCTCTTGTTCTACCTATATTGAACCACTGTCTTGATTATAATCAGGATTTAATTTAAGAAATGCATGAGTGATGACCTGGACAGGGCAACACCATTTTAGAAAGTTTTATTACTTACAGCTCTCCAGAGGAGATGCAATGCACAGGGACCCCTCAGCAAGCAGCCAGTTCCCTCAGGCCGAAGGAACGAAGGAGAAAGCACAGTCCAGAACCTTCACTGTGATTTCCTTGGAAAGGAAGACACAGTCGGCAAGTCTGAACAACTTTAGGATCAGATAGCTGTTGTGGGCCATAGCAATTGTCTCTAGTCATCTAATCCCTGATCCTAGGGAGATTTAGGACAGGGGAAATCTTGGCTTGTGTATGAAAATTACACAAAGGAGGTGGACATGCGAAGCTGAAACAGGAGGATTATGAGTATGAGTCTAGTCTGGGTAACTTACGAATTAGCATAACCATGCCTCAAAAAAAACAAAACAAAACAAAACAAAAAAAAAAAACCAAATGACTGGACCTGTAGCGCAATATGAAAGATCTGTGTTCAATTCCCAACACAGCAAAAAGAAAAAAGGAAAAAAAAAAAGGAGGTGGCTGGAGTTAGGGCTCTAGCTTAAATGGTCTGCATGAGAAAACCATGCTCACAGTGAAGTTGTTTGCTTTGTCTATGAGTTAGCTATTTCTGAAAGCCTCAGAGATACCAAAGCATCATAAAACACAAAAGTGTTAAAATGTGATTAATACAACCATCCCGTAAGTTTCCTCCCCTACTTTCCTTGGTCTCAGAGTCAAACAGGAAGATTGGTTAAGGAAGGATCCGTCCTGAAACAAGGGCACACTGGAGTAACACAAAAAAGTTATGCTCACATCTGACTATGTTGTGACTATTTTCCCTATCTTTAAATAAAATATTAGGAAATGAATTATATATGTAATAAACATCACATGGATGTATACATGGTGAACATGTGTGCTACCTTTGGCTAGTATTTAAAATATTATGAGTTTGTATTCAAACCACTACTTAGAAATACATCTTCCTTCTTTCTTTCCTTTAGAGATACATACACACACACACACCGCAGCACAAAAGCAAGAATTTGGAAATCTTAAGTCTAAATAAGCCCTAGATTTAATAATTGAGAGGCAAAATGAATCAAGTAGATCATCTTGCTGAGGCCTCAGACTCTGCATTTGAAGGACTGAATTCAAACCTTCGTATTTCACTACCCAAATATTCATTTTCTTCTTTTCTACCTTTTCCCTTTTCTTCCTCCCTTCTTACCTTATTTTCCCCTTTCCTCTTTTGTTTACTGTTATCTTCCTTTATCAAGTATTCACTACAGTTAACTGGATAATTATTGATAAGATATAAGCTGTATCCTGCAACAGCTCAAGTATTGGTAGAAAACTCTTGTACTGAAATATGAGTATTTACTGGACACAATAGGAACTAGTCTAAGAAGCATGTGTGAAGGAAGGAGCAAAGAGCACATGAGATTTAAGCCCACTGACAGTCTGCAAGATACAGCAGTGGCCTCTTAGCTATGAGAATACATTTTGAGACCACCAATGGATGCCAGAAATAGCAGAGAGTACCAAATCCTATTTACCCTGTGATATTTCCTACATACACATACCTATGACAAAGTGTAATTTATAAATCATGTTCATAAGAGATGAATAATAAGAAGAAAATGGAAAAATTATACCAAAATACTTTAATACAAGTTATGTGAACATGGTGTCTCTCTGACAATAACTAATTGTATTGTGGATCTTAGCACATGACTATTTTCTTTCCTACTGAGAACTCACTTTTTAATTTAAAGGAAGCACTCTACCACCTCTCCTTGCTATAACTTGATTGCTAGATCACTGTTGGGTTCAGGATCATGAGTGAATAAAGTGAGAGTTACCTGAACAAGCACCATGATAGTGCAAAAAAGACTTCACAACCAAGACGCCTACTGTGTGACTAGTGGAGCGTGCACGGCGGGGATACACTGGACAAAGGGATGAGTCACGTCCCAGGTGGGATGGAGCTTACCAGCTTGAGATTTTACCATATTCATATTTTCCATTTGATATTTTCAGACTGAAGTTAATGGCAGGTAACGGAAACCACAGAAGGTGAAACCACAAAGAAGAGGAGAACTAAAATATTCACGGTAGAAGCAAAGCTATGAAAGGACAAGCATTTGACAAGTAGACAAATAAAGCAAGACATTCTAGATACGCTGAGAATATGTGATCAGAGGCGAAGGGAAATGTGCTGTCCTTAGTGAACTGCAAATGTCGGAAAGTGCAAGCGGCAGAATACTTAGGGTTGGTGGCACACAGACATATAGATGAAAGCTAAAGCAAAGGTCAGATTGTGAAGGGTCTTTTATGTCATGCTGGAGAATTAAATTTCATCTCCACCCAATTCAACAAATATTCATTGAGAACCTATTTTAAGATACCATTCAAAAAACTGAGGGAAATGCAAGTATACAGGATAAGTCTTTGTGTATTCTAGCAAATACATTTAAAAAATGTATAAAACTGGGTCAGCTGGTGGTACGGGTAAGGGGAAGGACTGTGTATGGGTGCTATTTTAAATAAGATAAACAAGGAAATTCCGTAGCATGTTACTTAAGTAAGGATTTTTTGAGCTTTTAGCAATCGAACAGATCTGAAAGAGGTGAGGAGTAAAGCCAAGATAACCTTCTGGACAGTGGGAGAAATGAACACAGTATGTTTGGGGAAAACTAAGAAAGACCCAGGCATGAACTGCATGAGTGAATGGAAGAGGGATACGAGAACAGGTCAGAGGTGGAGAGGATCCTACCTACCTAATTATATAAGTCAGAATGGGATGAACCAAAGTTTTTTCTTTTTGCTTTGTTTCCTATCAGAATTGCTTAGGATCTTTGGTGCCTTTCGTAGCTTTGTGCAAATTTTAGGGCTGCCTTTCCTATTTCTTTGAAGAATGCTATTAGGGTTTTAGTAAGGATTGCGATGGGCTTATGTATTGCTTGAAGTAATATGGGGATTTTTACAATATTAAGTCTTTCTGTTTAATTGTGTCCTTTTAAATTTTTTATCGATGCTTTATAGTCTTCATTGTACAGTTCTTTTACCTTCTTGGTTAAATTTATTCCTAATTATTTCACTGAATTTCATTCTGTGATGGGAGGCTTTTGAGAATTATGACAAGTTAAAATAATATCCATGTTTTAAAAAGATGACTCTGATGTTATGTATCTTAATTAGATGATGGCTTCATACATACATTTGTCAAAATTCAAACACACACACACATATTGTATGAATGTTTTACTGTATGAAAACTATGCCTCAAAAACATTTTAAAAAGATAGCACTGCTTGCTGTATGGCCAGACCAGTAGAAGCGGAACCTGGACAGCCAGATTTTTCTTAATGATCAATTCAGAGTCATTGAAAAATGCTAAAAGACAGGATCAGATTTATGCTTGTGAAAGAAACAGAGTACAGAATCTGGAATAAGAAACCCTATTAAGAATACAGTCCTGCTCTAGTCCATGTAGTAAATGATGAAGACCCAGATTAACTCATCTGAAAAAAGACATAAAGTCGAAGTGCCATTTAAGAGACACAAACAACATGACTTGGCCAATTTGATAAAGAAGGTCAAAAAAAGAAGACTGTAAGAGCAATGAATCTCTGGTTTCTGATTTTAAAGGCTGAGAAGAGTGTGATACATTATTGAGACAGAAGTTATAAAAATAATGATTTGAGAGGTGCGGTTCTATTTCCAAAATCTTTAGTTTGAGATGTTTAAGTATCATAAAAGTGGGAATGACTAGTGTGCAGTCCAAGTACTGACAGTTATGTGGTTTGAAAATATAAATTGTGGGGTATTAATAAATGAATCTTGGCTAAAACTATGAGTATGAATATTAATTCCCTGAGAGAGCCTTGAATCATGATCTATAGTTTTCAAAATGTCAAGATAATTCTGCAGTGTGAAAGGATGACTTCACTTCTCCCTAGAATTTATGACTTAAATCTTTACTAAGTGCTTACTGTATGCTCAGTGGTAAGCTAGATAGTATGACTGACTAAAGAACTATAATTTACATGGAATTTTTCTCTCAGTGGGAGACAGACATATAAATAAAAATAGCTACCAGATTATTATGCCCTTGAAAAAAATCTATCAAATATCAACCCTATTTTATAGAATTACCATTTGTTAAATATCAACTGTTTCCTAGAGTTGGGTTGTTTTCTCACAAACTTTAACCCTGTATGATTGTCAAAGTCTATGGTGTCCCCAAGATTTCCTGCCAGTGATATACATGCTGTGCATGGTCACAGATTTGTGAACATGACTGATTTTTCTCTTACGATTCCATTATGTTGTATGGCGCTGCTGGCCTTAAAACAGGATTATCCAGGTGGGCCTGACCTGACCAGCACCTACTTGAAAGCAGAGAGTTTTCTTTGGCTGGTGGTAGCAGAGAACATCAGAGGGATGTGCGGAGCTCACCTGGTAAAATGCAAACATGCATCTTGTGAACTACCTACGGAGAGGGACCCCATGCCCAGGAGCTGCCGGTCATTCCTAGGAGACTCTGAACCATTTTCAGCAGAAGTTAGCATGAAAACAAGGACGTAAATCATACGATTCTAAGAAGATGGATTCTGTCAAGAGCTTCTAAGTGTGGAAGAAGATCCCAAGCTCCACATAGGAACCACAGTCCAGGCCAACATCTGGTTTTCAGTCCTGCAAACCTTGAACAGAAAAACCAACTATGCTGTGCCTGGACTTCTGACCAAGAGAGATTGTGAGATGATAAATAGGTGTTGCATTAAGCTTCCAAGCCGACAGTAATTTTTTTATGGAGCAGTAGAAAACATGTACACATTTAATATTCAACAATCCTCCCTACTGAGTATCTGCAAGGTTAAGTCACGTGCCCCATTTCTCAAGGCTGGTAAGTGGAGCAGCAAAGACTGCAGACGCAGATGCACCCAATGTGCATCCCCTCCTTCCCCTGCAGCCTGTCCTGAGAAGCAGGCTGAGTCCACAGTGTGGCGCAGCAGTGCCCAGGACACAACTGCTGCTGAGCGTCGGGACTGAAGCCTTTTGCTCTCCACCCCGAGCTGCTCCACCTCCGCTCCTGTCTGCCACACAGAGCCAGCGTCCACTTCAGCATCAGCTCTCTGAGTCCCGGGAGAGTGGCGAACACTGTTCTCACGTACCAATTAATCTTTGACCACGAAGACTGCCTAACAGAGGTAGGAGGGGTGAAATGGTGTCTTGTTTTTAGGAAGTGAGCTCAGACCCTGATTTATTTCGCCTTGTTTTTGAAACAGCAGCTTATGATTTTGGTTCACTACCACTTGGACTAGATTCAGGGGAAGTTGTTTCAGTGGAAATCACAGGAGAGAGCAGGCAGGCCTGAGCCAGCACACTTCTGCCTTGGCTGCGATTCATCTTCCCTCAGTCCCAGAGGCTGTGTAACCAGGGAGCATTACTGCGGCCTTACAAAAAGATGTCAATATCTTAACGACTGTCTGCACACGAACAGGTATAGATTTCAGTTTTCCTATAGTCCATATAAGCCCACTCGGTACCACCTTCGTGGCAATAATAATAATAATGGTTTGTATTTAGATTCTTTAATAGGGATATGGTAACATCTTATGGAAATATTTTAAAGATACAATGTGATTATATACAAAAAAATGTTTTAAAAACTACAAAGTGCCACCTATATTTACAATGTTATTAGATTAGGCTCCTATCAGTTTCTTGTAAAAAGAAGAAATTTAAAAATATTTAAAACTTAAGGCATGTAGCAACTCTTAAATATGAATGGTCAGGAGCTGAATCTAGTTTCTATGTTAAACCTCTCTATATGTATGTTCATATATATTATGTATTTCATATACAGGCATAGATATACATTTGTATGCAAAATGTACACACACATATATATACACACAATTTTTCTCCTGTAAGATTATCCATCTTAACATCTCCAAGCCGCCCTCATACCCCTTAGAAAAACATTCAGGTTATATGTTAAATGCACTCTCTTACACTCAGTCTTGCAGGCTGACCTCTTTGAGGGAGAGTGTTACAGCCGAGCCTGCACTTTCCCAGAGTTGAGGAGTCCTGCTTGGAATAAACGAGGCTGTACTGGTACCATCTATATCAGGAGAATATAAGGGATTCAAGAAAACTGCAAATGAGATGCTGAAACTCGTAGGGAAAATAAATGGAATTTTTCAGCTCCTAAAAGAGAATTACCTTCAATAGTGAGTGAGAAAGAAAGAAGAAAAATGACTGAGGGAGTGCTGGAGAGTTACTTAAAATACATTTTTATGCATTGGACAATAACAAGAAATTTGTCAGCATTGGGCAGAATGAAGGTTTGCCAGAGCTATAAAAAGGTTATGCAAACAGTAACCCAAAAGGAACAGAATTTATAGGCCTAAATTGTTCACTATGTAAATGAAGCTTTCAAATATATATGGTTTATGGAAATGAATGTTTTATATTTATTACTCAGCTCCCAGATTAAAATTGGAACCACACTGATTAGGTAACATTACAAATCAATTCCCATAGAGAGAAGTAATAATAATACATCAAAATACAAATGCTCTGATTAAACAAGTTGATCTATGAGAATAAAAAAGACGTGTGCTTTTCTTGACTGTTGCTTTTGAATGCTAGTCAGTTTTTTCCTCATTCTTCCTGAAACAGTGGGCCAAAAGTAAACAGACCAACTGGTTATGATACTTCCTATTTCAGTAAACACATGGAGAAAAAGAGGGAGAGAAAGATCTGGGCTCCTTTCCCACAGGTTAAATATCAAATCATGTGAAACTTGTATTGCTGAACACGGCAACATTTCAAGTGCTACAATCAGTGTAGCATTTAACCAAAGAGAAGGCAGGAAAGCAAACAGAAGGCATTACCTGACCATCCTCTGATTTCAAGTCTCTCTCCCTTCAGTTCTTTCAGGCTGAGGAGGAGGAGGAGTGAGATGAAAGGGGATATTAAAGCATCAAAACATTTATTATTTAATTCAGCCAGATAGTCTGGAGATTTCATTTTTCCTTCTGCATTCATTGAGAATACAGGAAGGCTTCATGAAGAAAGCAAATTATTTAATTCAACCAACTCGAAAATTGATAGGATATCTGATATCCAAAACCATTAGAACAATTTTTTGAAAATGAGAAAAATGTTTCGCTAGATGGTGACAGAATGACAGTAAATTTAAATCTCAACGCCTTTTCCAGTACCACGTGACGAAGAAGGGATTTCTAACAGTAAGTTTCCAAAGCCCTCCAAGGGAGCATCCTCAAGTAGAAACAATGCTGAAAGGAGTCTATGCCTCAGCCTCCTTTTATGGATAGCCAGAGGCCCCAAAATGGAAGTACCAACAGAGAAAACAAAATTAACATTAGACTACTTTTAAAAATTAACAATTCCCTCATCATAAATAAGATCTAGTAGCTTTGGATATTGCCCTTTTATTTGCAGACTGCCAATTAGACATGAATATTTATGCCCCCAGACTCACCAGGCTTTGAATCTATGATCATGGTAATGCTAAGAGGAATCAACAGCATCCTGGGTATCGGCGACTTCAAAATGGACAGTCTGTGAATTACGCACAGGTTACCATGCCAGTGTTTTGGAGGACAAACTGAGGGAAGTCAGAGTATTGACTTGAAGACAGCAAATAATGTCCTTGTTATATTATTATTAATTTTAGCACCATAAATGAATGAATAAAAGCACATCAGGAGTTCAGACAAGTCTCCAAGAGGCTAATACCGCTAAATTAAACAATGTTGTTGCTTAAGGCTGGAGGTGGAATGATCTCTGATGTCAGCTGGCACCACAGACTGGTCTCGTCCCACCTCTTCCCTTCATGGTCATCACTTCCGGTGATGAGGGCAGCGTGCCCACTCCAGGTCTGACAGGACCAATCACCGTGCAGTCTCAGGTAAGTCCACACTCAAGCTGTTTCGCGCATACCCTGACATCTGTCCCAGGATTACAATTTCACTCTGCATGTTCACCTTTTTTCCCATACTAACTTTCCGTTCTGCTCTGTTGGTGCCACCTGTAAACTCATCTGCGCTTGGGGATTCATTTTTCCTTCTCCTGCGTTCATTGAGAACACAGGAAGGCTCTATGAAGAAAGCAACACAGTAGCTGGGCCTTCCTTGAAGGACAACTGGATCGATCCTATAGAAATCATTGCGAGGGGAGGGGAGGGCATTTCTTGCAAAAGGAACATCATGGTCCAAGACAGAGAAGGAGAAAGTATTCATGTTGTTTTGAACTTTGGCTACACAGCACAAGAACACAGAGATAAAATGTGGCACAGAAAATTTCAACAGGTATGTCAGAGCCAACATGGAAATTTAAAATATTTAAGATGCGAATGACTAATTTTACTAACAATGAAAAACCAGAAAAGATTTTCAGGCCAGAGATCGGAGCTAATCTTCTTGACAAGGAACCTGTAATTATGTAACTGACAGGTTGGTGGCTTGCTGAGCTGCAGAATCAAGTGCAAGAGAGACCTGGCTGCAGGTCTAAGACACGTTGCCTCCCTCTCGAGCGTCTCCTCCCCATGCACAGCTGGGGAGGGCTGAGGCATCATGCAAGCAGGGCTAACGCGTCTCACCTTCACAGGTTCCTAACGATGGCGCCTCCCTCTAGCACCCCTCGTCACTAATGCTGGGAACTGCCATTTGTGGAGATTTAGGGGACGAAAACAGCACCAATTGGACTCAGGAGAAAAATTAATTTGATTTAGAGAAAATTCTTTAATGCTCTATTTGTTAACCACCTGGATTTGTGTCCTGCACTACATAGTCTTAATATCTTGCCATTTTTGTGTCCTGGGCATGGAGCACACAGCTTGTGCTAAGCAGTCTGAGCTCAGTAAGTGGGAGTATATAAATAGGCCAGGCAATTTAAGACAATGCAACTTACAAAAACATTCATCTGATAGTACATAATAGAAATAGATATGTACATTCTGATAATTACTTATTTTTCTCCAAATATCTGATTTCTTTGTTTTGAAAATTAAATTATCAGACCTGGTGCAAATAAAATTCTGTTTGCTCATCTGAAAGTTCCTGAATTTTGTTTGCTCTTTTGTTTTGTTTTACTTTTCTTTTTTAAACTCACAGTAAGTCTAACACTGTTCATAGATTTTTAAATCACAGGAGATAACACGGTTCCATCTACTTACAACAATAACTCAACAATTCTGCAAAAAAAATAAATTTAATTACGGCTTTACTGGCAACAAATAATTTTTAAAAATCAGATAATCACTTGCTTTGTCACATTTTACACTTTTTAAAATTAATGCTTTCCTTCAATTTACATCAAAATTGAGCACATATACTAGTAGGATCTGCCCCCAGAATTGTGTTTGTGTTGCTGATCCAGCAATGTCACACAAAAGCTAAACTACTTATTCATTCCTGTGTACTGAAGCATCCAGGAAGCCACAAAGTGGGTGCAGCTCCAAAGCTTCTTCTTGTATTTCCTGTTAGGCACAGAGGGGCCAGGTATGTTTTAATACAAAGAGCAGCTCTACCACAGTGAACTGAAAACTCATGTGTTAAATGATGAACAAGAAACTAGGGTTATGCGTGTAAAGTGTTTTTTTTTTTTTTAAGCCAAATGCAGCCAAGTACTAGATTTGGGTTGTACCTACGTATGTTATAATAGAAGCTTATCTAAAGAATCTAGCAAGTTTTCATACCAATAATTTTTAAGTTTCTTTAGCACTAAGTTTTCAAAATGTTTTGGGGTCTTTTACCTCTTATTTGTATCTCAATCCTAACAGGAACCCACGGGGTAAGCAGACATACAGAAGAAAGCTTGTAATGTGACCGACCCAACGCCACACACATGCCTTAAAGCACAGTTAAAATGAGCAGAGTCCTTTTCCATAGCACTCCAGTCTCTGATATTCCACCAGCATTTGTCAGAGCCTCTTATGTGCTAGGCACATTTTCAGTCTTTGAATAAACGTGTTAAAAGGTCCAATTTTGTCTTTTAGCAATATTGTGATGTTTTATACAAGATTAGTGAGAAAAGTAGAAAGTTCTAAAATAACTCAACACATGTGCTTTTCAGGACTAATTTTACTTTCTGAAGTAAAGCAGGAGATTCAGAGTGTGTTCCAGGCATTCCACTCTTGTTCTCACTCGTCTTTCTATTACCCTGTGCTTTTTGAACTCAGTGCACCAGCCACATGTAAAGCATTGTAAGCATCAGTGAGTAATGATTTGCTTACAAGATACAGAATCACTGAACACCGGCTTGCTGATGGGAGACCTACCACTAAGGATACAGGAGTAAGGCGCAGAAGGCCAAAGTAGGAAGCACAGCAGCTGTGCCTCTTCAGGAGCGAGGCCTGGACTCCGAAAAGTTGTGAGGAACCGAGGAAGTTCTTTTCCAGATCGCTTTATGTCTTCCACCCACTAGGCCACTCACATGGTCACTATTCTCTATGTATTTCTTTTGTTTTTCCAAATGAAAAATAAAATGCATCTGACTAATAAACGACTTTAAGATATTGCAATGGGGAAGAATACTCATTAATGAGAAACATCGTAGAAAAGACAGAGAAAGCCTGGGATTTTATAAAAACAAGAGAGTCACGAAGGGACACTAAAAGTAGGTCTTAACACAGACTATGTAGGAATATGACTGTCTTGTATGGCTGCACCCCCTGCAATGATTCCAGAATTAGAGGGGCTTCTGCCATTGTTTTCTAGGACCTCTTGCTGAAATGCCCACCCTGAGTGCTCACCAGTATACATGATCCAAAAATGGACACTCCGAACCTAGTCTCTAGCCAACCTCCCATCTCCAAAGGCAAGCAGAAACCAACTCTTTATTCACGTTCTCAAGATGAAGAAGATTAGGAAGATCTCAAGAATCCGATCTTTATCCCACAACAATTACCTGGCAAAGCCTGAGGTGGTGAAATCATGGTATCAGGGACTCACGAATTCTGCTGTAGTGTGGGATGAGAAAGAATGATACTACACAAGGGAAAAAAAAACTGAGTAAAGAAAACACACTCATAAAAGTTAGTTTACTAGGGCTGGGGATTTAGCTCAGTGGTAGAGCACTTGCTTAGGCCCTAAATTCGATCCCCAGCACACACACAAAAACGTCAGTTTACTAAAAAGATAATCATGGCATAATGTCTCACTCATTTAAGGAGAGAATGTTATTTAAATATTAAAACAAATAGGATATTGATCAAGATGGTAGATTCTGTAAACATACTTAACTTTATGTCTCTTGAAAATCTTCCCAAATGGCCAAAATATATTTGAAAAACAAGAATAAATTTCAATTAGCATTAGAAACCAATAAAATATGGTACAGACAATGCTGCAGACTGCCTGAAAGAAAAAGAAGGCAGCTTTTGATCAACCCACTGAGAAATAAAACTAGGTGATATTTAGAAAAAAACCTTTACCCCAGGAATGTAAAGATGATTGGACATTAGGCCAACCACTGATATGACTCACTACAGAAACCTAAAAAACAGTAGTCCCAAAAGCATTCAATTTCTATTCTATATAAAAACCCACAAACTAGAAATCAAAGGAAACAGCCCAGATTTCTTTAAAAGTATCTTCTAGAAACCTACAGGAAACATTATTTTTAATATTAAATGCTCAGAAAATCCTCAAAGATGCCTCATTTCTTTTCATTTCTCCAGAATGTGTTTGATTTCTCTGTAAGTTCCCCATGGATAAGTAGCAAGAAGTGAGGAGCATAATTCAATCCAATTTAATTTAAAATATACTTTTAAAAAGGCCATCTGGTGGTACTGGATCTGTCAGAATATTCATACTCTATGACCCGAGGGTTTAAACTCCAGGTGTGTACCCTACTGAAAATACAAGTAGGGATATTCACAATAGAATTTTTGTAACAGAAAAAATTAGAAACAACTAAAATGTCTGCAGTAAAGCAAATAAGTTATAATATACCTATAATATTAAACACTATTCTGAAGTGCAGAAAAGAAAAGAAAAGAACTCCAAGTTGAATTAGAAACCACCGAGGTTTTGCACGAAAATAGACTAGAAGGACCACAGCCTGCCGGAAGTGGTCTGGCAGAACTGCAGGTTTCCCAATGCCTGGAGTTCAGAGATGACTCTACTTGTTCCGGGTGACCTGAAATATTAGCTGGTGTATATGGTTTGAACAATCATGGTAAGAATCAAGTGAAAACATACTGAGCCAGCGTGGAAGTGCCCAGGACCTATAAAATGAGGTTAATTCCAAATCCTGCCTGCTCACATTAGGCTCTCTCAACAGTGGATTGCAATAAAGAGCTTATTTGGGAAGTTGGTCCAGAGTGTGAAAACTCCAGTTTCAGGTTTCATGAGTGAAAATTGGGTCAAGATACTCACTAGAGATAACAAGAGGCACTGAAGACAGAAAAATAGCCAAATCCCATTACGTGGGGAAAGCCAAGGTTTAAATTCCAAAATGATAGTAGAGGCCATAACTGAGGTAGGAATGATAAAGTCAGCAGATTAGACTTCTATAGGCCAGCAGTTCACGAAGGTGACCAGAGCCAGGTTAAAAGGCCACAAACTGAGCAACAACAGCAGACAGCAAAGCGGAGTCTAAGGAAATGGGCTCGTAAACAAGTAGCTGGTTGAACCTACATAAGTAGTTTTGTTTTAAATTAGGAGATGCCAAGGAAGGAAAGGGTTTAAAAGTATGGGAAAGTCACCTCCTTTATTTTGTCTTCAGCCCAGTGTGACCACACTCCCTGTAGCTCTTCCAGAGACAAGTGAATGATATTAAGGGATCTGAGGAAAACTCCCTCTCCCAGCTAAACTTCCTACTCCATTTTCCCCTAATCCTCAGTCACAAACAGTGATGGTAGGTGTACTAGTTACTTTTCTAGAGCCAGTGGTTTGCAAGAGAGCAGATTTAATACAGGACATATACAAGTTACAGCATTCATACACACAAGCCAAATTCAGGAAGAGTACAGAATGTCTATCTAGGCACTGGAGACCGGAAAGATCCAATCAAGGGCTGGGAGCCCACAGCACTGTCCCATGTACATCGTGTCTGGGTTAAGTGAGTGAAGAAATCTATACTGGAACCAAGAGACAATGTTTGCAGTGGAGATGAAGACCATAGCACTCCTGGGAAACAGTTTGGGAAACAGCCGGCCCCGTATTCTGCTCCAGTTCTCCTGTATGTTGCGTTAACGTAACCTTCAGGTGGATCTTCTATGCCCAGAAGCGCACCAACTCAGTCCAGCTGGGTGTGCCTGCTCAAGCTGGCCACAGTAATGAGTCTACATGGAAGGGATGGTATCAAGGGAGACGCCCCCAGTAAAACTCTGAGCACAGCAGTCTGCTGGAACCCAGGCAAGAGGGCACAGCCAGGCCTGGCCTGCGTGAAAGAACCTCTCATGACTAAGAAAACATCTGCACGTCTCTGGGGTTACAGTTAAGAGAGACAGATTTGACCACAGCTCTGTTAAACAGACGCTGGCCAGAGAGAGAAGTCTGGGAGGTGAAAAGAGGGACTAGTGACACAGTCAAGTCCCTGACAGGAGGATGGAGAGATGCCAAGTCTTTTCCAGGTGAATTCTGTACTGACTGCTTGACAGAAGAACAACTTGCTCCTGGAGGCATGTGCTAAGAATGTCCCCTCAGATGCTCTACTCAGAGGAACACAGGCACTTTCTACTATGTACAGCCAAGAGGAGTATATGGGCTTCCCCTAGACAAGAGTTCCGCAGAGCTTCCTGCCGGCCTCTTCTCACGAGGTCAGCCTCAGAGTCAAGTGACTTGGCCCTGAGGGCCCCGGAAGCCGCCCCTCCTCCTCCAGTGGAGCGGACCAGCTCTCAGATGTGTCCTCTGGCCAATCGGTATGCTGAAAGACATTGTGCAACAGGCAATAGCCATCACAGCCTGAACAGTTTCTTTGTGTTTTCACTTGTACATCTGTAAAGGTCAGAGACTATATTTATCACAATCAAATATATACAGATAAGGAAAAAAAGATCTTTGTGAGCACGTTATTTGAAATGGGATGGAGAGTGGAAAAGCTTTCTTCTAGTTTCTGAAAACTTCACATTGAATTAAAGCACGTTACACATTTATATGCTCCTTTCCATCAAAGGATTCCAAAATACTTAAACAACTTTAATTAAGTTGCTCCCACATCTCTCAGGAGCAAATCAATATTTTTCATACTCCTTCTTACAGGCTAGGGAAATAAACCTGGCCCCCTAGCTCCGATTTAGCATTCTTGCCCTGAAATATGGAAAATTATTCTTGAATATATTTAATTACAAAGGAGTTAAATTTTTCCTCTTAATGTGACTTACCTTTTCTCCTCAGTTAGAAATGAGGACTGGCAAAGACTGTATAAGAAATCTTAGAAAATATGATTTTGTTGGAGTTGTGGAAATTAAAAGCAAAAACAGAGTATATTTTTCATCTCTCAGGCATTATGGGAGAACAGTTTTTTTCTTTTCCTTCAGTCTGTAAGTAAAAGAAGTACAGCCATATTTTCAGAGCTCCAAAAGATTTTTTAAAAACCTAAAAGAACCAGCTCTGCTCCTGACAAGTGTTCAGAAATGGCTCCTCTGTAAATCCGGGAAGAGGAAGTGGGTTGCTTTTCTTTCACTCCTTCTATAGGATAATTGGGATTCTTTGTGTCTGTGCTCCCAAAATGTCTAACTGTCCACGGGGAGAGACCAGGCTTCAGCAGCCACTGACAGGAGGATGGGCAAAGGCGCTCTGCCCTCTCTGAGGTGGCACCATGGGGACTCAGGGAAAAAACAGTCTAGGAGAAAAAAAAACCCAAGTTAACTCCTCACATTTCTCCACCTGGGGGCTGCTGTTCGTACGAAACAAATTGCTATAATAATAGCCCCACTTCTTCCACCTTCCTCTGTTCACTTTGGAGGCAGAGTCCAGCTCCTGAGATGCGGGCTTTCTGCTGTTAAAGTGAAAATGTGAGTGCCAGGAACTCTCCCTGGGTGACTCTGGGAAATGAAGACCATCTCCATTTCCTGCCTGGGACAGCTCAGAATCTGCAAGCACCCGGCTGAGTGGATCTAGACTGATAGTTAAGCGACAGCTTCGCTGTGGGATGCAACTATATAATCTGAATTCTGTGTTCACAGAATGAAGCAAAGGGAAATGGTAGCCATTAGAAGTTGACATTTTATGTTCAACATTACTGGTCATTAGAGAGATGAAAAATAAAACAACACTGAGATTCCACCTCACTCCACAAAGAATGGCTATTATCAACAAATCAGCCAATAACAAAT
Source organism: Hystrix cristata (assembly GCA_004026905.1). NCBI lineage: Eukaryota > Metazoa > Chordata > Mammalia > Rodentia > Hystricidae > Hystrix > Hystrix cristata. The sequence continues at coordinate 157,319 of PVJO010000221.1, forward strand.
GCTGGAGGGGCTGTGGAGAAAAAGGAACCCTTCTCCACTGTTAGTGGGAATGTAGACTGGTGCAACCGCTATGGAAATCAGTGTGGAGATTCCTCAGGGAACTAGGACTAGAGATTCCATTTGACCCAGCTATTCCACTTCTTGGTATCTTCCCCAAAGAATTAAAAGTATCATACCGCGGCAATATATGCACATCCATGTTTATAGCAGCACAGTTTGTAATAGCTAAATCTTGGAAACAGCCCAAACTGCCATCAACAGCAAAATGGATAAAGAAAATGTGTTTTTTTTATACAATGGAGTACTACTCTGCCATAAAGAATGTTAAGCTTGAGATATTCCTAGGTAAATGGATGCATCTTGAGACCATACTCTTAAGTGAAATAAATCAGACACACATGTTTAAATACTGCATAGTTTCTCTGGTGTGAGAAACTGAAAGTGTAAAAAAAGACTAAAACGTATTATATTGGGAAAGGGAAGAAATGTCCAAATGGGAAAAGGAACAAGGGAGGGGGAACGGAACAGAGGACATGAGAAATAAGAAATGGAAGGAAAAAACGGAAACAAATCTTTTGTAAATAGGGAGGGAAGAGGGGGTGAGGGGAAGGGAATGGGAAAAAAAGAAGCTACAAGATATATCATGTACAGGTACAAATCCCCTATGATGAATGTTATCACTATGTACATCTAAAATGTACCATTAAAATAAAATAAAATTAAAAAAAAAAAGAAGTTGACATTTTAGCAGGGCCTAGAGGTGCATGCCTGTAATCCCAGCACTCTGGGAGGCTGAGGCAGAAGGATCACCACAAGTTCAAGGCCAGCCTGAGCTACATAATAAGACCCTGTCTTAAAAAAAAAAAAAAAAGTTGACATTTTAGAATTATACCAAATTATTTGTGGTTCACTGGTTCTGAGACACTTTATTCAAATATCCTTTAAGGTGGGCTTGGTAGATTTTGGTGGCCAAGAGGGTGTCAGGATTCCTTATCTGGTGTATTTGCACCGCCAGGGACAAAAACTTCCCAGAAACAAAGGCATCTACGTGTACAGACAGAACAGAACGGGTGGAGAGCAGGGTTAACCAGTGACAACATTCTCTTTCCTTAAAGGCACCAATACTGCCTCTAAAGACCCATTTATGAAGGTCTACTCTGAAAGACATAAGGAAAACCAAAGTGCTTGTTCTAGTCTCACACTCGGTACAACACAGAATACTTCCATGAACAGATCTGTAGGGTTTTTCCCAACGTACCAAACGACAGATTCTTCTGCAGACACTAGCTGGGTGTCCACTGATTCAACTTAATTCTGTCCCTACGAACCTAGAGTTAGCATCAGATCCACAGGTTAAGGAATCGGCTCCACGAAACTGTCCTGTTCTTGTGCCGGTCACAAGCCCCAGACTATGACTCAAACTTCCGGCCAACTGGATATAAATCAGGGCTCTTAGATCCCTTCCTTGAGTTTGACTGATTTGCTAGAATGGCTCACAGAAGTCAGGGAAACACTTTCTTTTTGATTACTCACTTATTATAAAGGACACGGCAACAAATGCATATGAGTAACTATGCAAAGGGACCCACATGAAGAGGAAAATACGGAGCTTCCCTGTCCAGTCTGGGTTAACACCCTGCGGGAACAGGCATGTGTTTCCAATCGGTCCTTTCAGGATTTTATGGTGGCTTCGCTGCATAGCCGTTGCTCATTAAGTCACTGGCTCTTGGTAATCAACTCAACCTGTAGCCCCTCTTTTCCCGGGATGTCAGGAGATATGGCTAAAGCAGCCCCAATCCTCTCATCACGACACGCTGTGATCTTTGCAGTGACAAGCTCCCATCTTGAAGCTATCTAGGGGCCACCAGGCAACAGTTACCTCATTAGCACACAAAAGACACTCTTATTACTACTCTGTAGGGTCCAAGAGTTTTAAGAGCTATGTTCCAGGAACTGGACACAGAGACCAAATATATGTTTGCTATTATATCATAATATCACACTTACACATAAGATAAGCATGATCATACTTCCTGGCATAGCTATTACCAACAGTCCCTCTGTTTTACCCTTGTAAGCATCTTGTTTTGGATGCTACATTATACGGTCACCCTACCTGGAGAGATACTTGAAAGGAAAGGAACAGAGAGGTAATATCTAGAGAGTTAAAGACAGAATGGCTGGTCTTAAAGAAGGAAGAGAATGATAAAGACTGGAAAGAAAGCAGAGGTTGAGGAGGAAACAATTCCCTCTCAGTGTGCTGGACAACTGAGGATGGATGTCAGGTGTTAAGGATCCAGACCACATCAAGACCCCGATACCCAAGTCTGAGTTCTAAGAGGTCTTCATACAGCACACGGATCATGTGAACTTCAGCAACATATATGTCAGGAAAATCATAGGAGACTGATGATTAGAGAGTATTTCCTGTTTCTGAATATTCACTTACACCACCTGTCTCCAAAACTATTACTGGAGTTTGGATTTCTCCCAACCATGACTAGTATAGGCACAAAACCAGAACTAATTTGATTTTCAAAAAATTAAGCAATGTAGTATTTCTTACAGCCAGGTGTAGGGGTAGAAAATCATTTGTACTGCATAAGCGTCTAAAAGCTTCTGTTTGAATCACTGAAGTAATTAGTAGCCAGGTGGCTGCTGAGTCCAGGACAGGTGATTGAATCAGAGGTCTTTCTTTCCTTCAGTACACATGTGAGTGAGGTTGTAGTTCTCAGTGGCCTAGGTTTCCTTCAGGAGAATGGAGGGAACTACTCACAGAAGTACCACAAGGTCATTAATTTATTCACTTGATTCCATAAGAATTTACTGAGCATCACTCACTCTTCCAAGGCTGTGATAGGGTATTTCTTGCCTGTATACTCATAGGCTATGCCAGGTCTCTCTCTTACAAGGACACCTTGTCTTAGATTGATGGGAGAAATGCCTTAGCAGGGGAGGTTTGGGAGATAAGAAAAGAACAGGACTGTACTATTCACATGGGTCTAGGGATTCATATCTGGGACAGAGCAGCTAAAATGTAGAAGAATCAAAGTCATAACAAAAGCAAGCATCTATTCAGAATTAAAAGATTAAAAAAAGAGCTATGATGGAAAAGTGCCCAGGAGAATTACAGATTTAAATAAGTTAATTAGCTAATTAACATTCTACCGCTTTCTTCAGAAAACATAAAAATGTAAAGGTATAAGCGGGGTAGGGCAATTGAGGTAGCCTGAGAAAATGTATCCTCTCCTCTTATGTGATATTGCACTTATGCTAGGGTAGGTAAAGACACAGGTGGTGTGTTGCTACAGTAGGTAATTTTCAGACTTGATGTGGTAAAGATGGTTTCAGAGAAGGACTCCTTGGAGGAAACCACGTTGTTTAAATAAGGACATTTGAGGGCTTATATTAAGCCAAGGTTCATGAGTCAATGAACCAATGGAAGATTTTGATGTCCTGCCTGCTGTTTCCCACTTGAGAATCCTCAATATTAGTACAGTATACTTCGAAGTCATGAGTGATAATGAGTCATAAGGGGACACATAAATAGCAGAGTCAATTAGAATTCATGAGACATCCTGGGCTTACTGGTCCTGAACAACCTTGTGGTAGGCTGGGACCTCAGATGGACTTTGACGGGTGGTGAGGAGATGGCTAGAAGAGGGAGAATGAATTTCATCCACATCCCCTGTGCCTCACTCCCACTATCCTGACCAACAGCAACTGAAGCTTCGATGCTTGTTTTATCTCAATTGGTATTCTGCCAGATGCTTTGCAGAGAATATCTGATAGTAAGGACAACAATAATAATAATCAAATATGACTCAGACCTTGAGGGGACACAATGATGAGTGTCTATGCCAAGGCCGAGTCTCCCACTTGCAAGAGGAGTCTTTAGAATTAGTCCTGGGTGGTTGCCCACAAGGAAATTGGGTAGTCTGCTATCTCATTTCCTGAGGCCACTGAGGAGCTATCAAGTGAAGGTGACCTTAAGCCACATCAGCTTTGGCTAGACTCAAGCGGTGACCTTGAAGAGGGAGTCGCTGTGGACTATTTTCCCTCTGACAGGCTACAGGGCTCTTGGCACATGGTTGATGTAAGCCTTACAGCTGTTACATTAAAAATTGTTTGTGCTGTCACTAAAATCCCCTTGCTCCTGCCCCCTTCCCAAAATAATTATCAGTTACAGCACAGATATTAAAATGGTGCTTTAAAAAATTAAAACACGGTTCTAAAAAAAAAAGACCATATAAATGTAGAATTAATTGCTGTATATGCTTCGAATTACCGAGAAGCTTTATTTTATTTCTGTCACAGCAGAAAGTGCTTCATCAGGAGGAATTCATGTGGAGATCCAACCATGTCCTAGTTATTTTGTGTTTAATATGCTTGAGATGTTTAATTATTTTTGATTAATTCATTTACCATTAAACTGCCCAAAGACTTTGATGTGTTCTGCACTGCGTGGCATACCAGTGTGTTTGCCGTACAGACTTCTTGAATGAATCAACATAAAAGCCCACTAATGGGGGTCAAAATAGATTTAGATTAAAATCCTGGCTCCATCACTTACCAGTTCTATGAATTTAGGTATGAAATATCTCAGAGCTATGGCTTCGTCAATTGTTAAGTAGGTAAAATAATGATCCCACTTCAGAGGATATTAAGAGAACTAAATGAGAATTTGAAGCATTTTAGAATTGTGACTAGTTCAGGCAAGCACTCAATAAATGGTAATTATTATTATTATTATTCTTTTTAGAAATGCTAATCACATACTCTACACTAAAGTAAAATGTGTGCAATCATTGCTAGCTTTGTGCTAAAGTGGGAGGCAGACTTCTTGAGATGAGCAGGACCCCTAACCAAGTTAGAGTCATCTGAAGAACTCAAAGAAAGAAGAGTCTAGCTGGCTTGGATCACTTTTGGACCCCAGCTCACATTTTTTGACATATGCTAAGTATCTCCAAAGGACACTTAATTTTAGTCAAACTCGCTTCCTTAGTGTCTGCTGAACACTCCTGCGTTGGGCTCATTTCCCACCCAGTGAGAGAAGCCTGCTATGAACACGGCAGCCATCGTTGCATCATGCATTCCCTCCGGCCTACACTGAGAGCCACGGGCAGGATCAGAGAGCTAAGAACTTGGAGGAACTCATGAAATATAAGAGTAGAAGTAATTTGCTCAAGGTCATACAAATAGGCAATGACAGAAGCAGAAGACTCAAAACTCCCAACTCCCTTCCACTCTGAGCTCCCTTTGTCACCTACCTTGCTTGCTAGTTTAATCTGGCAACTTTTTAGCCAAGAATAGCTTCTTAAAACTCCAGTGATATATGCACAACCATGTTCATAGCAGCACAATTTGTAGTAGCTAAGTCTTGGAAACAACCTAAATGCCCAACAACTGATGAATGGCTAAAGAAGATGTGACTTTTGTATACAATAGAGTACTACACCACCATAAAGAAGGATAAACTAGAGTCATTTGTGTGTAAATGGATGTTCCTTGAGAACATACTACTGAGTGAAATAAATCAGACACTTATCAGTACACATCAAATTGTTTCTCTGATATGAGAAACCATAAATGTAAATAAGGGCAAAGGGGTATAATAGATATTATGTTAAAAAAAAAAGGGACAGTATTCAAAAGAGAGGAGAACTAGATAGGGAAAAGGGGGATAAAGAAGGAGGTTAAAAGAAAAGTAAGATGAAAGGGAAAAAAAGGAAAAGTGTAAATAAACTTGTTGCAAATAAAGAGGGGTTGGTGAATGGAAGGGAGGGGAGGGGGAGGGGGGAAAGCCAAGATACATCATGTACAGGTACAAAATAACTGTGTTGATTATGATCATTATGTACATAATGTACCAATACGTGTTCTTGGTAAAAATAAAAAAATTTAAAAAAAAAACTCCTTGAAGGTAGGTAGATCTTGGGGATAGCTTAAGCAGCAGTGCAGAAATGCAAGGAAAGTATCTTTGCCTGTCTTTACAACGCATATATAAGTGGCTCCAGGAAGAAAAGAGAAAGGCACTAAATCCTGGACTTCACACTAGCTGGCACCGTGCTGTCCTGCCCTCTCATGGCCTTGTATTTTCCAGGCTTTACTAGTCTGCATCTCATGCTGGAGAAAATAAATGTCCTCTCTCACCATGATGGGAAACCCAGATATCTTCAAAATCTATCCTCTGAAATCAGTTCTGGAAACCCCACAGGGATGCCTCACATCTGCTAATGAACATCTCTGGAGCTACTGAGGGATGTCCACCATTGTCTTCTCAGAGCAGCTACTGAGAATTACCTTTTATCTCCACTAATTTAGCTGACGTGATACAAACTGGGAAGCAACCATAGTTTGGCATCTTTTTAATGTTTTCATAAATTTACTGTTCTGCCTCACTAATCAAGCTATGTTTTTCTGCATCACATCACATTGCAATAGAAATCGAAAAGGAGGGAACTATTCCTTGGTACAAACACAACAGACAACTACCACAAAGATGATCATTCTCTCAGTATTCATTTGAACTTTTTGGCTTTTCTTTGCAGACTACACCCAGGTTCTAAAACCAAAAATGGTCCATGTGGGCTCTTATAGATCTTGTACAGACCTGAGATTACATCTTCATGATAGCATGTCCGTCTTGCCCTTTATAAAAAATGTGCATCTAGGCTTCATCTTTGCCTTCCAGGAAATTACCCTTCCACCTCTCGTGAGGCTCCTCCATCTTGCCACAAAAAACCCTGTGTCAAGACTTGCCCACCAGCCACATATGAATACATTTAAATTTATAGGTCTGCGTCTACACAAACTCTTACTCATTTTAATAAGGCTTTAGAGGGAAGAAGTAGTCCTTCATTTTTCATTTTTCCAATGCCAACCCAAGGTCATGGAACCTGTAAATTTAAGTCAGGAACTGAAGCCAGGAACTGACCCTAAATTGCAGCTCCACCTCTGGGCACTTTGCACTACGCTTTGCAGGACTTGGGAGAGTCCCCGCTCACCGCCTCCCAACCATAGTTCTCTGCTGCACACCGGTCCAGCCCCACGGAGGTTACCCACCCAGCTCTCCGTGTTTGGAAGCTCCACGGTGGTTCTCACACCTCTCTCACTCTGCCACCTACCCGGATATATTTTAGAGTGCCGGATGCTTTCTTGCAAGGCAGTAACCAACATCTACTGCCCAGCTGCTCATGTGTTAAGGACAAGCATTTTCCAAAGAAACTGCACCATATTCCTGATCAGAGCTTATTGTGGATTAGGTACAAGCGAGTCAAGCTGTTTTTTGTAGTCTGACAGTAACTAATGGAAGCTGCTGTCCCTGTGCATCTTCTGGTGAATTATATATGCTGCGCTGTATATACAGATCACCAAAAACAATGCAATTTATCTCCTATTTCTTTAAGAGCCTGACCCATAAAAATAGGTCACAAAGTGGCATTTAATAAAAGGTGGAATGATTACCTGGAAATAAAACTTCTGTACAGACACTCAAATACAATTCAATGTTCAAAAAGAATAGACCCCTTGACTCTGATTTCGCCTAAAGCAACTTAACACATTTACAACTTACTGGAAGATCCCTGTACATTTTCCTTCCATATCCAGAGGCCATGAAGTAACATGGAGATTCCGCACAGGGTTCCTGACATACGGGTCTCAGTATTAACCTTTCATAAATAGGCTTCTAGGAATCGGTGCCTATACGAATGGTTACTCTGGATAACAGATAACTGAGGAAGGCAAGTTCAGTGGGCAGTTGTCTCTTGCCTTCTGCACTCCATGTTAGAAAAGTTCCAGCTCTTTTAATACCTTGGAAGGGTTGCTACCCTTGTTAAATTTAACTACTACACTTCCTTATATGATTTGGAGCACAGTAGAGACATCATAACCCGTCCTGTCCCATTTAGACTGGAAATTTCCATGCGTGCCAAGTGTCAGCAAAGGCTGTAATAGCCACAGATGTCTCCACTGGCTCCCTGTGAGTTCTACACTAAGCAAAAATAGCTTTCAAAAATGAAGAGGAAACAAAGAAAATGAGCAGCACTGATAAACACACGAGTCCCTCATTATCTTTCCAAACCTATTGTGCTTGCCACTTTCTGAAGCAGCTCTGCAAGTCCTCTTTCCCGCGAGTTGTGGCTGCATCTGAGTTCTGAATTAACTCAAAACATTGCCTTTTAGGGTCATTTGTGACTTTGGGGAAGAGCTGGACGCTGCATGGTGCCGGTTCTGGTGAATAAGGCGGCTGAGATACACTGTGTTTTCATTTGACAGGAATTGCCATGAATGGTTGATCAACAAGGTGTGATCAAAAGATAGGCTGAATTTTTAAATTAAAAAACTATTACAGTAAAAATCACTGCTGCTAATCACCCCTCAAAATACTCAAAACATCCCCTGCCTTTGAACACACTCACCCTATCATCCTTAGCAATGTGTCTTTTACTGTAATAAATTTCTAAAAATTTAAACATCCAGTATATCTCTTCATCTCCCCGTGTATATGTGATATAATTTTTGTTCATTAAAGAAAATCACCAGGCATGTGAAAGAACAAGAAAATATGATCTAAAACCAGCAGAAAATCAATCAATTTAGACAAAGCACCAAATGGAATAATGGAATTAGCAGACAAGAGTGTAAAAGCAACCCACATAAATATGCTCTATATGACCAATGAGATAGAGAAAAAGAGGAATAATACAATATGGAGAGAGATGGAATATACAAAAGTAACTCAAGTGAAACCTAGAGATGAAATCTCCAAAATGAAAACATACACACACACATTATAGAAATAACAGCAAGTTGTTCACTGCAGCAGAAAAGGTTAGTGAATTTGAAGACGGCAATAGAATTTATTCAAAATACACATGCATACAAATACTGAAAGAACAAAAAAATAGATGAGTGACATAGCATCATATCAAGTGATTTAAGAAGTATGTATTTGGAATTTCAGTAGGAGAAAGGTGAAGGAGAGAAAAAAGTTCATAAAATCACGGCCATTTTTTTAAAATTTGGTGATCACTAAGAACTCATTACACTAATAATCTCAATAAACAAAACACAGAATAAACAAAAACTACACCAACGTTGTGATAAACAAAAAAATCTTAGTATCAATATAAAAATATACTATACAGTACACACGGTTCAGTGGACTATGTGTATTGGTCATATATTTTGATGCTGCAAAATATCAAACTGCTGTAACAGTTTGGAACAAATCTACTCAACTTTTGTACTTCTCTAATTACGACAAGAAGTTCACGGAATGGTGCTTGCCTACAGATTCCTAGCCAAATGACACTAACCCTTTTATACATAAAGGGAAATATGCATTTACTCAACAAGCACTTAATATATGCTAGGGACTGTACTAAACACAGGGTCTCCCAAAATGAGCAAGGCTCGGTTTCTCCGATGGGCCCTCCATTACAATACGTGAAAGAACACAAGGACTGCAAACACATAATGAATATTTTTGGGAACATGTTTATAATCATGCAGGATGAGAAATTATTGTATTAGAAGAATGATGGAATGGAAATGGAAGAATTCTGCTCATCTGGAGACTCTAAATGATCAAAGCTTTTTGAAACAAAAAGCAACACACAGTAACCAAAACTCACCACCAACAATGATGAACTTAATAGTGAGAGTTAGGTATTCCATACAGGCCATTTTTCTCAGGAAATTAATTTCTACAAAACCTGAAACCTGGGGGATTAAAAAAAAAAAAAAGACCTTAAATTTCCTACTTTCAAAGTCCTGCTTGTACCCTCAATACACTAACTCAGATGATTCTGATTCCCATATCATACTCATATCATACCATGACAGAAATCCCAAGAATAATGTTCATGTGTAGATTGTCATCTCTAGGAAACAGAACTATCAGAAATAGAATGTCCTCAGAAGTCAGTCAACATCTTTTAAAATAAGCAATGAGAAACGATAGCTCTTCCCTAGTTTTCATGATCATCCCGGAAAGGGGACACTTTAGATTCACTTCTGACACTAAATTCAATTTTCTTCCCCTTGTTCCATGACACCTTCCTTTGTATAGAGAAATAAAAAGTGCTAACTGTGGCTGCGGTTGCTGCATGCAACTAACCAACCCAAAGGAGTGGTCTGTGTAAAGGAATGACAGCTTTAATCAAAAAATAAAAGGTGTGTCCAGCCCTGAGTGAAGGGCGGAGGGCGAGTTCCTTAGGCATCTGCTCAAAGGAGTCTAGAAGAAGCTTCCTGGGAAATAATGTGCCCAAAGGCATGAGAAATGGAGGTATGAGACAGGAATTCACACGTACTAAACATTACTGAAAGGGTCACGTAAATCTGAAAAATTAGTTTAACATTAATATGGTACCATGTCCAGTTCTCATTAACTGATACATCCTAAGAAAAGTAAGAGGTGCAAGATGACCGCAGGTACAAACATCTCACGGTGCTGAAAGCCACATTGGCTGTGGCAAGGCGCTGGCAAGAGTAACAAGAACTCCTGAACTGGCAGAACTCATGAAGGGGCAACATTGACAGCTGATTTGTGGGTGCTGTCAGCATCCGAACTACAGTTCTAATGTACATACCACAAGAGAAGCAGCTTACCTTCCTGTCTCACTAGCAAATGCATTTAAAAGCACCTAAGCCGGAAACACCCGCAATCTCCACTGAGACATATAGTAACATGCACGACCTTGTTTTAGGAAAACACTGTGAAGTCTGAATAGGAAAAATTGCTTCTTAAAAATGAGTCTCTGAACATCCCCTTTTCCTCACAGCTTCTGTCCTTACAGGCCTAGAACACTACACAGCCTGATTTCGCAGCTCACACATAAAAACCATCAGTTTATTACTTTGTATTTTTAAGCGTGCGTTCGCAGCAGAGATTCTGATACTACGGGGAGCATCAGAATCACCTGAGGGGCCTTAACAGATGAACCCTGCTCCCAATGCAGTCAGCAAGTCGGCCTGTCCGGGACAGGGCCTGGGACTGACTAACGCAGCCAGGCGCCCGCAATTTGCTAATCAGGGTATCAACTCGAGAAAGAACCGCAGCTTTACCTCCAAACACGGCTAATAACACGTGAACACACGGCATCAGTCACATCGGCCTCTTTCCCTGTGAGGTGTCACAGCACCCTTCCCCTCTGTTGTAAACAGGGCAGAACAGAGAGTAGAAGTTTAGTAAATATTTGCTGGATAAGTAAATGGACAGATAAAGAAATGAAGAGTTAAACTGTGAATGACTGAATGAACGGAGGAGTTAATATCTTTGCATTTGGTTTGCTTTTAAATCACTTAGAACTATCCAGAACACAATGAAGTGAAACACTGCATGATCAAGAAACCCAGCCAGAATGATGAATCCCAGAATGAAGAAACCATCCTAAAGATGAATTTCCCACTCTATCTTTCAAAACGGAGAGTAAATTCCTGGCCCTCTTCCCATAATCACCCTTTTTAAAGTTTAAACTTCAAGTACGAGCCTTCTGCAAAATCAACAAATTATTTTAATGATTTAAAATCAAGATATTTATAAATCCTTAAAAATAATATGCTTTTTAAAAAAGAAGAAAGATACATCACGTACAGGTACAAATTGCCTATGATGAATGTCATCATTTATACCTCTAAAAAAGTAAAGAAAATAATAACACCTTTTTCCATTATCTCTTTTCCCTCCTGGAATCCTCTAAGTCATACAAGACTAAGACAAAGACGGTGGGAGAAGAACAATGCTGGGAAAGGAGGAGAACAACATTCTGAAAGATGGAAACCAGTACTGCGTGATCACTGCCTCAGCGCAGCAGAGAGGGCTGGACCCCGAGCGGCTGTAGAAAGAAGGCCACAGGCAGAAAGCCAACCAGGCAGAGAACACAGGCCAGGCACAGGTTCTGGAGGTCCCAGGTGGCCACAGGGGTGTGTGAAGGAAAAACAGGATAAATTAAAAGCTGCATAATATGAAGTTTGCCTTTCACACGCCCTGCCCAGCTTATGCTATTGATTCATATCTAGATCTCACAACATCCATTCACTCATTTATACAACAAAGTCCCTCTGTGCTGCCTAGGTTGATCTCGAAGTCCTGGGCTCAAGCGATCCTTCTACCTCAGCATCCATCCCAAGTAGCTGGGACTACAGGTGCACACTGCCACAATCTCACAATATTCAAGAAGCACTCTTGTCATGAGAGACAGAGACTAGGGCAAACAAGTAGAGGCTGGTCGGAGATAGCAGAGGCAACATGCAGAATAGAATGAATTTTTAAGGTGTATAAGATACTGAGAGAGATGAGAGAATATTTGTATTCTTGAAACAAACAACAGTTTGTGTTCTTTCGAAACTGATCTATATTTGAATTAAATTATAAGGAAAACTCTTCCCGTTGCAGAGAAAAGAGATTGGAACTACCGAGTCAAGAAACAGCTTCTCCAGCTGGGCCTGGGGCCTTGTGGGCCCCCACACAGGGACACACTGGTAGAGCATCTAATCAAATCCTGGTCTCAAGCACATGATCCTGTGATTGTTCCCATAAGACTACTGGACGTGTCAAACTGATTTATTCTGAGCCTGGAAAGCATGGCCATTGTGTTTACATACAGGGCTAGGTAGAGCTTCCATAAAGACTCACTCATTGTAACAGATAGAACATCTAAGATTCTGCAGGCAAATATAAACCATCACCATTAGAATAATAATGAGCAAAGTGGTCATCTTCATTTCTTTTAAAAAAGTATAAATACTACTTAAAGATAGCTATTCAAGAATAGAAGTCATATGATTATAAACAATTTAAAGGAGAAAATGTACTAGAATCAATCCCAGTCATGCTCACAGTAGCCCTTAAACCTTGCATAATGATTTGTCATGGCAACAGTCTCCTAGGATCGTGCTAAGAGAAATTACAGCCGAAGTCTCTTGTAGCCAATTAGGTCCCATTAGTGCTAAGCTCCCTTGAAGCAGTAACGGCGAACCTTTCACAGACGAGGGCCCAAACCACAATCCCAAACCCACTTACTTATCGCAAAGTGCCAACACTGCAATCAAACCTGAACACTGAGGTTTTAGTTTAGAAAAAACAATTCATACATTAACATCTTTTGTCTTAAAAGAAAAACAAATAACATGTGCACCATACAGTCGTCAACACAACAAGATGGACTACTATGTGTCCCTATCCCCCTCGCTTCACGCTAGGCCTCTGTCTCTACCAGCCTGGGCAGCTTTGATCAAGGCTGAGCGACATCACCCTCTCCCTCAAGAAATGGTCCTGTAATTGTTGTCTAGTGGTTTTGCACTATCTTCAGGATAAAAATGCAGACTTCATAAAATGACAAAGTGAGACCTTTACGGTCAAGCTTCACTGTCCACCTTAACCCTTCAACACTACTTTCTTCTACACCTACTCTATATCCCAGCCCCAGTGAGACCGCCACCATTCTCACACCTCTGGGCCTGTGCACGCATTGTCCCTCCTCTCTTTAACTCTTCCTATCTCATGTCGCTCAACCATGGCTCTGTCTTGAATGTGCCACCTACATAATAGCAACATTTTCCGTTAAACAAATATCCACTTACATCTATAAATAACTGCTATTTATTGTCCCAGACACTATAACAGGTGTTGTGCTTATTTTACTTCTGATCACAACAACTCCTGTGTTGTATATACTATCATGCCTATTTTCCAGAAGAGGAAAGCAAGGTTTAGAGAAGGTTAATAAGTTCTTTAGCCCCACAGGTAATACATTAAAAAGCTGCAATTTCAACATAAGATAATTTTGCTCCGAAGCCCATCTGTAGTCTTTCACTTAGTACTGTGAACTGCTTTGATGCAAACACGCATGATAATAAACCCGTAAGGAAAGCGACCATATCCTGCTTCTTATCACCACATCCCATCACAAGGCACAGTGCCCAGCTTATGGGAGGCCCTCAATCAATACTTCTTGAATGAATAGTGAACTGTGTATTTGCCCAACATGTTTTCATCATCTGAGTGATCCATGAGGATGAGGAGAATAAACTAGCCAGCTCTGTTTGCATCCTGATATTCTAGTCTAGTGTGTAGAATGAATAAGTGAGTGTGCAACACATTTTATCCCTTTCCTCCCTCTGCTCTCTCTCTCTCTCTCTCTCTCACACACACACACACAAACACATGTACGTACAAACATGTACTAGTTTTTGATTGCTCATGTAGGAATTTGGAATGATGCCATGCTGGTTTTGGCCATGTGTAACCACTCAAACAGATTTCAGACCTCTAAAAGATTAAGAATTGCGTCCTCTGGTTGGGATCTGCCTACTCTCATTAGCACAACATTCAGCACATAATGGATGCTTAAAAATGCTGTTTTTGTTGCTCCTTTTGCTGCCTCAAGATGAAAAGAGATGGATATTTCAAGTGAACTGCACAAAAAGCTTAGGTATCATCTGCTTGAGTAACTCATCTATCCCTTCAAGTGAAACACGTTTGGTGGTGCCAATTTGAAAGCCATCCCACGCGGACTGGCCCAGATGACGTGCTGGCACTGAGAGGAATCCTGCCAGGCTGTAAGCTCTGTGACTTCCTGTGATGAGAGTGTTCCAGAAAAAGCTGTACCTGTTCTGCAAAACGGGGAAGGACCAGGATGTGGGCAAGAGAGGAGCGTGAACATTTTACATCTGGAAATTAGAGGTTTTGGCATCCCTGCGAAAAAAAATGATGTGGCCTTTTGGAGCCTGCAAGAAATGCTGCCAAATGTCTTTCCCCTTGAAACAAAAACTGTGTTCAAGTCTAGATAATTACCACTGAGCAGTGCCAAGACCAGAAATCCTTCTCAGCCAAGAAGCTCCTCAGGGACCTGAAATTTACATTTATAACCATTCACCTCCAAAAACGTTAGTTTTCAGAACCAAGCTTCATGCATATAACCTTGGGGTTAAATCTGATTTGGACCTGCAGCTGGATCTACCAATATCAGCTAAGGAAAGTGAGGCAGTTTTTTTCTTTTTTTTAAATTTAATAGAGGATGTTTTAATGGAAATGATGAAAGACTAGAACAGCTGAAATATCAGAAGCAAGACTGCCTTTGTAGTAGCATGTAACCTGTCTTTCTGGAGATTTGTAATCCCAGACGTCAGCAGATTGTTTTTCACCTGATCTCCCAAGGACTCTCGCAGACTCAAGAGAAGGCACAGTCCCAAATCCACCAGATCCCTTTTCCTGTCTGTGGAGAATCTAAATACACAGAAGCCCACATACTTGGCCAATCAACATGAGTAGCCAGGCAACAGATGCTTTAAAAAAAAAAAAAAACTAAAAAATAGACTAAATCGCCTGCCTTTTCTTCTAATAAACACAGTCTTGCTATTGTCACTGAAAACACTCGATATTATTCACATCTGATTAATTCAAAACAAGGTCCGTTTTCTGTTCCAGATCCCACTGGTTTATGAATTCAGAACTATTAGAGAACTGTGTGTCAATGTCAAAAGCTTTTATTTCGTTCTTTCCTGGGAAAATTAATGCCAGTATCAGTTAACTTCTCCATCTTCACCCAATAAAGGTACCAAGAGAACAAGAAGATTCATGACAGGGGCTGGCGATTTAGCACAGTGGTTAGAGCGTCCACCTAGCAAGTGCAAGGCCCTGAGTTGAATCCCCGGCACCAAAAACAACAACAACAACAACAACAACAACAAAAACCCAAAAACAAAAAAACAAAGAAGATTCATGACAGAGACCTCTGAGTACACTGAGGAAAGGAGGATGTTGGTAGTTAGGTAAGGTAGGGGCTGACCTAATGTGAAATATCCTAGGTTGAGAGTATTTAGCTCTCAACCACATCTTTCTTTTGGGATTCTCAGACAGTAGAAAAAGAATTTAATTGCCCCTCTTTCCTCCCTCAAGTGTGACATGGGTAATATATTACTGCCAAACCTTGTGAGAATGTTAAGAAACATCATGCCAGCTGTTAGAGTCAATGAGTAAAGCCATGAGTCTTGTCAAGTCCTTTTGCTACTTCACAGCATAAAACTGTCACTTCATTAATTAGATGAGCGTGTTGCCACGCGACTCCAGTATGCTCACTCTTCATCACTGATCTTCGTCAATTTGGGTAATAAAACAGCAATTTAATAATCCCCCCTCACACATTAGTAACTGTTTTATGATAGAATTTCAGTTTCCTGGTGGCACTTGATTAATCAATCTGGGGAGGTCTTAAATAGATATATTAGGAGTTTAATTAAAAGGCAAGCTGCAAGGAAACCAATCAGAAGGAAGACACAGTGCAAAGAAAACAAGTTCAAGAGACTATGTGATAAAATTAAATATCCTAGGTCATGAATTCACTATATGAGTGCAAAGAAAACAAGTTCAAGAGACTATGTGATAAAATTAAATATCCTAGGTCATGAATTCACTATATGAGTCTTATACTAGATGAACAGACTCACCGGGACACTACAGGACTCTTCTATTCTATCTACACAGCAGCACAGAGTTTTTTTTTTTTTTAAATATCTAACTCCCTCCCCCATCTGCCACATCTCTCTCCTTCCATCATCAGCAATGACTCTGGGGCCTCAGAGAAGGCCTCTGAGACCCTGAGTGTGGCACCCGGTGATACCTATTCCTGTGTCTCCTTGCACCAAGGAGGGAGACATTTTCATTTATGAAGAGATGTGAAAGTAACCTGATAGTTCTGTAGACTACAATCTGAAGTACTGACAGATGTACATTAGGGACTTGTGGGCATAAATGGAAGTTGGGAAAACCGGCTGCTAGGTGAAGAGCAGCTGGTGAAACAGGAAGTACCCCAGTCCAGAGTCAAGAGAAATGAGCCCTGGTTCTTGCTCCACCACCAGCCACAATAAATGTGTCTTGCTTACGCCACTGATGAACAGTGAGATTTCAGACAACCATTTTCGTCTTGCTCTGCTTTAATTTTCTCATTTGAGAGATCTCTAATATCCTTCCCATCTTCACACCCCTTGTCCTCTGTGCTCCGCTCTACCCTGCTGTTGCAGCTGGGCAAGTGTTCTAGAGTCCTTCACTGTGAAAGTACATGGAGTACAGACTTGCTGATAAAAACTGACCAAGAAATCCAAAAGGCAGAACTATCACATTCCTCAGTTAAGTTACGTATTTCCAAAAGACCAAAACCCTGGGCTGGGGTGGGGCAGAGGGAAAAACTGAGCTCTGTTATAGCTAAGTTAAAGGAAATGCTCTTATAATTTGAATGGCTATAAAGAAACATCAGAGCATCTTTTGAAACTGCAGTAGCTGAGATCTAAAGACCACATTAGCAGTCAAATCTGTGAGCCCCTGAACAGGACACAGATCGTGTTGGCCTAATCTGAACCTAACAGTGACCAAGAAAAGCCTCATCCCCAGTCTGCACGAGAAGTAAGTCTGTCCATGTAACAGCGCATTTCCACAGTACCCCTCGCCAAAGTGCTTGTCTTTTCTCGTCATTCTACACTCTGGGATTAAATATTATTAATGATATCACTAAATATGGTTATTGGCCATAAATATTTTTTGTGAAATGATAATTTTCCACTTAAATATTATCAGTTCTTTATGTCCTGAAAACACAGTGACTATGTTACAAATATCCTCTTTCCCAGTTAAAGCTTGTTTGTAATTTTTCCTATATTCTTTTGGTTATCAAGGATTTCCATTTCACTATAAACTAATTTATCTTTTCCTTTACTATTATTACCTTTGAAATCCTGTTTAAGAAAAAGTTTTCTAAAACTGAAAGTGTAAATAAAAACTAAAATGCATTATATTGGAAAAGGGAAGAAAGTGTTCAAATGGGAAGGGAACAATGGAGGGGGAAGAAGGAACAGAGGGACCAGAGAAATAAGAAATGGAAGGAAAAAATGGAAACAAAACTTCTATAAATAAGGAGGGAGGAGGGGTGAAGGGAGGGGAGGGGAATGGGGAAAAAAGCAGCAGCAAGATATATCATGTACAGGTACAAATCCCCTATGATGAATGTTACCCTTATGTGCACCTAAAATGTACCATTAAAACAAAATTTTAAAAAAAAAAGTTTTCTACTCCTATATTACTTCTATTATGTACTGAAATTTTTAAAATGATACTTTTGACATATGAGTCCTCAATGCATGAGAAGTTGTTTTGCATGATGTAAAGTAGATATCCAACTTCCTAGCCAGTGTAATAAGACAAGAAGTTAAGGTATATGACTTGGAAAGGAGGAAATGAAACTGTTGTTACTCACATACAATATTACTATTCACACAGGCAGAAAGAATCAGTGAAGAATTGTTTTGAAAATATATAAATTTTGATGAGAAATAATAGGAGAATTGAAGCATCTTAAAATAATACATAAAGCCTACTGTATTCCTATACATCAGTAATACATAAAATATAAATATGTGAATAAAGATAAAGTCACATAGCAACAAAACTATAAAAACTTAGGAATAAACCTAACCAAAGATATATAAGCACTGACAGATATACAAATACTAACAAAGATGTGTACATCAAAAATTACCAAATTTCAATGATATACATTCAAAAGGGCATAATTGAAAGAAAAATCATGCTCATGACAGAAGCAAATCATGAAGATGCCAATTTACTACAAGCTGATCTACAAATGCAATAAATATAACACCAATCAAAGTTCCAAGTGGACTTTTTATGAGGCTGATTATTAGACTGCTATGGAAATAAAATGTGTCAATAATATCCAGGGTATATTTAAAGACAGATAAAGGAGAAGACATGCCTAGTCATATGTCAGAATGCATGATAAAACTGTATTAAATCCATGAATATATTAATACACTATAATACATATAATGTACAATAATGTATTCTATGATACATAACAATGTATTAATACAAGAACAGACAAGTTCACAAATGCTATAATGAGCTCCTAAGAAGCGAAACCTATAAATGGAATTTTCAAAGATGACAAAGGTGGTACAGATCAAGTTGAAAGAAGGAATCGTTATAAAAACAGAACTCAAAGTTCTCATAGTGTATGTAGGTGGAAATTATTTTAGTGTCACTCCTATACAGTCACCTGGTACTTATTGAGGTGACACTTCAGAGATCCTGCCCCGTCTTCATTGAGAACATGCTCCAAGAAGTCCGTTTTGGAGAGAGACTGAGCGGCCCAGGAGGGCACCTCAGTATCAGCCCACAGCGCCATCTCCCGGTGGAGGAGTCTGGCTAACAGGACACTTCCGGACTGGGGCGTGTAACTTTAACGTGCACCCGCAGTTGAACTCCAGGAGGTAAAGAAGAAAAGCTGCGTGCTGATTCTGTCAGTCAGCCTCCTCTTCTTCCAAAAGACATCAAGTATGTGTTACAGGGCTCAACACAATTAGCTCACCTAAACCACTCAAATATCCTGGTCCACTTTGGCCCCACAGTGGTTCATAAAGTCAATGCTCATTTGCTTCGGCCCAAATTCAAGTGCATTTCTAAGAAAACTATCCATCTTTGACTATGTGTCTCTGTCTTCACCCCTGACACCAAACTTCCAGGGGTCTTAATATCTGCGAACCTGGCCAGCTGTGGTGGTGCACATCTGTAATGCCAATACTCGTGCTTGGGAGGCTGAGGCAGGAGGATTACAAGTTTGAGGCCAGCATGGGCTATACAGACACTTCAAGGTCACCTTGAACAGTGACAGTGAGACCTGTTCATTTCAGCCCAGAGTATTTTCTAGGTAGAAGTTCACATGTCATCTATGAAAGCATTCACTTACCCATCCCTGAACTTATCCTACTGATATATATTGAGTGTCACTTCAAGGCTTCCTGTATAGTACCCAGTATTACCAAGTACCTAAAAGTTTTTTCTTTTCTCACTACTGGTGTCTTCAATTCTTTTGATTCACTGCATTCTACAGTCCATTTCTCGATTTACTGCAGGTCTGGACTTCTAAGGTTGTGTCTCCTGCCTGTTAACTCAAATCCTTCTCTTGAATGTGAGGTTGGTATCGCAGCCCGCATACTTCATTTAATGCTTTGTGCCAAAGGGAACTGTAATTTTTCTTTGTTTCCATCCTACTTTGCACGATAACTTTTATCCCATTCCTTAAAAGTAGAGCCAAAGTATTCTACTGTAGCAATCATTCAAATGACTGGCTTTCCCAACATGCTTGGAATAATTATCCAAGTACTCTAAATGTTCTCATAGTACTATTACAAACCTCCCAAAAATGTACAGATTTGGAGAGACAAGGGACATATATTATTTAGAACACAATTCCAAGTTAGCATATGATTTCATTCTACAACTGTGCCTATTCAGCTACACTCCATGCTTCAAGTACTTGGTTGAATGTCACCTCTTATGGGAAGACTTCTCGTAACCTAGTTCATATTTTGCATAGAATTTTGCAATCGATTGAGGAATTACGGGAAAGTATCCACAATCAGATGGGGACTGAAACTGAATTTGTGATTTGGAATCCTTTTCCCTATGCTGGATTCCCTACGGTGATTAATGTTTGTTTCATTCATTTGACATTTACAGATATATTAAAGCTAATTAGCATGATGCCCTAGTCTACTCTGTATGTTTCTTCTCTCAGGTTAGAAGCTCCTTGAGACCAGCTCCACCACCCTTAACAATCTTTTCTATGTCAGTCAGAACCCAGGAGGAAGCAGATGATATGCTTAAACTGGAATGATTTTAATAAATGAATCATTTACAGCTGCTATGAGATATTGCAGTGTGCAGAGGATAACAACTGTAGGGTTGATTTCCTGATTAGTCCTGTTAAATAGGCAAGAAGAGAGTGTGGTCATCTGAAGTCAGCAGCAGAGAAAGCTCTGTAGAGCATGCTGACTGATCTTTGTTTAGAAGAAGCATCAAGGAGTAGGGTTCCTATAAGGAGGATGGGGAGCGGGATCCCTGCCCTGGCGAAAAATGCCACCCATCCTCCTGTTTCTTGGCTGTGCTCCACACCAGTGAGCAAAAACCAAAGGGAAAGGTGAAGGAGAGCCCACTGGCACAGCCTACAGGTAGTCAGTCTTCCAAAGCAGAAGCTAAAATGAAGAGGACAGAAGAAATCTGCTTGAAAGCAATGCGCACTTCGAGTTATTTGCAACTACATGAGTGTTCTGCAGAAATCTCAAACTTTTCTAGTCTATACCTAAGCTCATATTTTCTTCTACAAATCTGTTTTCATGTAGTTTCTGTATTGCTTATTCCACTATGATGGTAGCAAAGGCAGAAAGCTGGTCATTCCCAACTCTTTTCAGCACTACTCCCTCAGCTAATCCATGATGAAGTTTCATAAATTATGTCTTCAGTATGGCTCTAAAATCCATTTTCTCTGCAACCTCAGAATGCAGTAATGGAAAATAAATGTGATTGTTATTCTGCCCCTAGGATTCCTCTTTTCTAAACCCTATTACACACTGCCCAAACGATCATCTTCTAACAGAACTGCTTATGCCATTCTTTAGTTTAAAATATTTCAATGACTCAATTCATCTTCAGAAAGAAGTTCAAAGTTATTAGCATTATGTAAAATGTCATTTGATGCTAAGTAGTTCTTAAACTATCAAACTTCAATTCCCATACGTACCTTAACAAATGCCCGATACCTCAATTCAACTCACCAGAAAATTTCTCAGAGCACACCACACTACTGTGGTGTGCCCATTTTCTGCTATACATTGTCTCCTGTGCCTGAATTCCTTTTACATGCATTTATACACCTGTTACTGACACCTAAGCTTTAAAACACATGAATGATTACCTCCTTGGTAGAGCCTCCTGGATACTACTTCCTCCAACAAACAGACCTGAATGTTCACTTTTCTCTACTCACTTAGAATCTGATGAAAACATTCAGTCACACTTGTTATATTGTATCAGATATGCTTTTTAGTCCTGTTCCCTTTGAATTAGCTATTGTATCTCCAGTGTGTCACCTAAGATATGGCAGACATACACAGGGCAAGATTCATTTGGAGAAAATTCAGTAAGGGTTACCTGGATTTATTTCTTTTGTAGTTTCTGGGTGTCAAATTCTTTTTTTTTTTTTTTATGGTGCTGGGGATCGTACTCAGGGCCTTGTGCTTGCTGGGCAAGCACTTTAACCACTGAGCTAAATCCCCATGGGTGTCAAATTCTTGATTTCAGTAAATATGGACCATCATCAAGTAAAAGTGTATTTTTTTTAATTACAGGATTTTAAAAAATTTGTAACAATGAAATGTTACTGAAAATAACAAAACCTATATTTTGAAATGAGGTCAGACATAAACCAATTCTCTCTATAATCTCATAAAAATTATGGTTTAAATATCAGCTTCTGTTTCCTCTTCATTAAATCTAACAGTGGGGCTACAGAAGCAGTGTGGGCCTACTTCCATATTGTTCTTGTCCCATAAAATTGGATTTGTTCACAAGCATTTGGGTTTTTGGATTATTTGGGTCCTTATTAGCTAATCACACAGAGTTCCTGGTCTTTTCTAAATAAACTCAAATGGCTTTTCTGCCTCCAGGATAATGTACTACAGCCTCAGGTGAGCACAGTAATCTCATTGCAGGATCAGAATTCTTTACTTCTGGATTTTACATCCCTTCTTTATCTCTACATTATTTTATATACTGTGATGTTGGCAAGTGGTTTTAAACTTTCTTTTGAAGGTCTGTATTTCCATAACTCCCAGGAGTGGGAACTACAAACTGATCTTCCCTCCTATTTACAGTCCATGAAATTTCCTGCATTCCATCATAAAAATAGTGACTCAGAAAATTACTTTTTAATCATGTCATGCTTAGTTCAGTGGTTTCAAAATACTTTCTTGTTGATGGGGTGCATCAGAATTGACTGGAAAGTATATTAAAATTAAAGATTCCCAGGCCTAAACCCAGTCATTCAGGAGAATCTCCAAAAATGATGCCCTTTAATTTGTGTTTAAAAGCAAAGACAATTCTTATGCCAATCCCATTTGTGAATTTACAAATTTGTGATTAACATGAACATGTCAGCAGTCAATATTTTCTGAATTCAAAAAAATCAATGAATGAGTTATATTTATAAATGTGAAAAAGACAAAAAACAAAACCACTTTTGAGCCTTCTGGAATCCTAAATTGTGGACATGAGAAATATTGCCATCTGCTTAAAAAACTAAGACAGCCCAAAATTCTACATATAAGTAGGATGTAATAGAAAACAGAAAGCCAGCAAGCACTTCGTATTAATAATTAAGAAAAGTCAGCTATATTACCAAATAAAAACCCTCTCTCCCTTTTTTTTTCTGGGAAGTACTGGAGATTAAACTCAGGGCCTTCAGACTTAGCTACATCTCTAAACCTATTTTTTATTTTTTATTTTGAGACAGGCCTTGCTAAGTTGCTCAGGCTGATCTTGAATTTGCCATCCTCCTTTTTCAACCTCCAGAGTGGTGGGATTGCAGATGAACTAAAAACTTATATAGTTTAAGGCATCGAACAGCTATGGAAGCAATGAGAATTAGATGATCTAAAACTCCAGAAGGGGAGAGTATTTGCAAGGTGACCTGATCATATCCAGATCTCTACTGACATGAGTACTGGTCAGTTATGGGCAAGGGTTAAAGTTAGCACTCACTGAGAACTTCCTTTCTAGGGAAGGAGAAACCAGTAAAAATTAGATTTTGTAGAGATTTTGAGGAGATGGACTAATAGTTTAGAAATTTCAGGATATACGAATGCATGACCAACTTTGCCTATGAGAAACTTGCTAAACTCTGGTGCTAAGCAGATGATTAGAAAACCTGAATGAACACTTACAAAGGAAAGTAAAATTTCCTAGAGCTTCATGTGCTTAGAAACAAAGGACCTCTGAAGGAGGGGCTTGTCTCCACCACACTTTCAGTCCTCCCCTGTAAACATTTTCCAAATTTAGAGGCTCTCTAGATGAGAAATTGTGGGGAGTAGGGATGGAAACCATGAAGCATGAAACTTGACCTTCAAAGTCTTCTAAAGATAAAACACAAACAGCTAAAACCTTGGATGGTCACATATTAAGTAAAAGGGTAAACCAGAGGTAGTCTGATTTAACTAAAACTATACTCCTGACTCAGAATTATTTTTACTAGATTGAGATGATTATCTCTTTATATGTTTTCTTAAAATAAATGAGAAGATGAAATACAATACTATTTCCATAATAAGTCACGGCTAGGGTATAATCAAAAATTATTCAATAGGAAAAGAGGCAGGAAAATATGATAGGGAAAAATGGGAGAACCGGGGATAATCTAAATACTGAAATTAGAATTTAGGGACTATAAAATAATAATGACTAACATGTTGAAAAATTAGAAGACAATATTGGGGTAAGCGGATGAAGACTGGAAAATTTCAATACAGAAAGGAAGTCTGTTACCAAAAATACAGCATCTGAAATTCAATTGATGGATTTAAAAGAAAAACACAGGATTAGTGTACAATTCAACTAGAGAACAAGTCAATAAAAATATGCAAATTGAAC
>PVJO010000221.1:181920-281386 GCA_004026905.1 Hystrix cristata
AAAAAAAAAAAAAAAAAAAGATCAGTCAGAAGACAAACCTAATTATATCAGTAATTACATTAAATTTTAGATAGATTCCTTCAAGTAAAAGACTAAAATTGTCAAAGTAGAGGAAAAAATACAACAATGTACAGTATTAAAATATACATTATTTAAATATAAGAAAACAAAAATATATACACCAAAATGACATAGAAATACTAACCAAAAACATTTTCAATATTGGATCAAGTTGATTTTTAGTCAAGAAATATTATTAAAAAGAAAGAGCTACAAAACAATCTAGAAAACTCTCCAAAGGTTAAATGCCACATACACACACACATATACGACCAAGAATTCAACTATGAGCTTTCAGACTATGAAGAATAAAAATATACATCCACTTTGTACATGAATGGTCCAAGCAGCATTATTCATAACAGATTAAAAAATAGAAACAATCTATGTTTATCTTAGGTATTAAATGTGTTGTATATTCACATGACATAATATTATTTGATAATAAAAGGATATGGAATACATGCTGAATAAAATATGAAAAAACTCTGAAAATATTTTACAAAACAAAATAAACCAATTACAAAATACCACATAATGCTTGGTCTCATTAACATAAATTATATAAATATGCAAATATGTAAAGATAAAAATATATTAATGGTTATCTAAGGCTGTGGAGGTGGAGGTAAGGAATGGGGAGTGATACCTAATCAATACATCAATACGGTTTCTTTTGGGATTGCTGAAATCGTTCTGAACTTAATTGTGGTGACAGGTACACACTAATATACAAAAAACATTGCACTGTACACTTTAACAGGATGAACTCTGTGCTATATCAACTACATTTCAATAGTGCTCTAAGTAAATAGATGTATTCCCTGAAGGAAAAAAAGGTGAAACGATGTAATAGTATCCTCCTAACTTGTATATGTCCCATTAAACAGCTACATAATCCACAAAAAATTGATAAAACTAAGAGAAAAATGTCCAAATTCTTAACAACTGTGGGAGACTTCAGTGTGTCTCTCTCACTAGGTGATATGAAAGGCATATAATGATAATGAAAAACAAAGCAAACACAGATGATCTGGTTAATAAAATCAACAAACTGAACTGTTATATATAGAACTCTGCCCTTCATAATGATGTTTGCTGTAAGTACACATAGAACATTTGCCATTGAACTTGATCACGCACACATACAAACACACACACACACAGCCTCAACTCAATACAAAATACAATTATCTTCCACAGAGTATTCTCTACTTACAAAATTATAACCTCCCCAAAACATATTTTGTAGAAATTAAAGAGTACATATTATTATTTTAAAATTCTTAGTAAAATAATAGAAGTTAGAAAATATTTTTACATCCATGGCAGTAAAGAGATAGAATATATAAATTTGTGAGTTTCAGTAAAAATGATTGAGACAAAATTTGTAGTTTTCAAATTCACATATGTAAGAGAAATGACAAAAATTAAATAATTTAAAGTCTTTCTAAAGAATCTAGAAAACAGAGCAAATCAAATCATACTTAGGAATTTTTAAAAAATCAAAGATATAAGAGGAAAAATCAATGGAACTGAAAACAAATTGTATGATACTTTTTTTTTTCCATCTCCTACAAAAATAGGAAAAAAATAGAAATAGAGCTTTTGTAAAAGGGAAAGGAGCCAAGAGTTGGAAAGAGCAGGGAAGAATAGGAAGGGTAGAGTATGAAAAAGAAAAAAAGAATTAAGATGTGTTATGTATATGTACCAACCACCTATAACAAATATAATCATTTATACTGCAAACATGTACTAATAAAAAAGAGAGAGACAAAAACAAATAACCCCCCAAAATCCAATCAAGTAAAAAAAAATTGTATGATACAGAGAAACGAAAAACTATAAAATTATTTTAGACAAGATCAGGCTCGTTCAGGGTGGTATGGCCATAGACAAATTAAGTTATTTTAAACAAATTTTAAAATTGATAAACTTCTAAAAATAGCTAATGGGGAAAATGGAAGAGAACAAAACAATGAGTACTAAGAATTAAAGTGTTTATTGCCTCAGTAACTCACTTTCGATAATGAATAGAGCATCCAGACAGAAAATCAGTAAAGAAACATCTAACTTGAACAACACTATAGATCAGACTAAACAAACACTGCTGGTTTTCTGAGAAGATAAAATTGACAAACTTTTTGTAACTAAGAAAAAAATACAGAAGAGAAAAATAAATAATAAATCAAAGTGGAGACTTTTCAACTTACCTCTTAAATAAAATGGATCACAAGGAACTATTATGAATGACTATATTCCAACAAATTAGATAACCAAGAAAAAATGCACAAATTCCTAGGAATGGTCAACATACCAAGACTGAACGAAGAAGAAACAGAACATCTTACAGCCTAAATGTAAATAACCCAATTGGCCGCAAACACTTCCCCAAATGAAAGCCCAGGACCAGATGACTTCACCAGGTGGGTTCTGCCAAATAGTTAAATAAAAATTAATATTAATTGTTCCAAATTCTTCCCAAAAGGCGGAAAAAGGAAAACTTCCACACTCATTTTGTAAGGCCAACATCACTTTGCCACCAAATTCAAACAATTATATCACAAGAAAACTCTATATAGTATCACTGACATACACAACAAAGTTCTAATAAACCAGTTCGGCAGCACGTGAAGTGATAATACAGCATGACCAAATGTATTTTGACCCAGATGCAAGAATGGTTCAACATATGCAATTGATTGTTATACACCATATTACACAGAATGAAAGATAAAGATACATGATCATTTCAACAGATGGATTAAAAGTATCTGAAAAAGTTCAACATCCATTCATGGAAAAAAACTCTTAACGAAATAAGTAGAAAAGGAACCTATCTCAACAAAACAAAAGTCATATTTGAAAAGCCTGTCATAATGAATGGGAAAAAACTGGAAGCTTTTCCTCTAAGATGTGGTACAGGACAAACATGCCCATTCTCACCACTTCCAGTGAACACAGTATTGGAAGTTCTAGTCAAAGCAGGAAAAAAAAGCGTCCAAACTGGTAATCTCTTTTATATATACATATGGTGCCGGGGATCGAACTCAGGGCCTTGTGCTTGTTAGGCAAGCACTCTAACCACTGAGCTAAATCTCCCAGCACCCTAAATTGGGAAGATATAAAATTATCTGTTTGGGGATGACATGATTATATATCTAGAAAACCTAAAAACTCAACAAGAACAACAACAACCAAAAAAAAAAAAAATCTGTTAGAATTGATAAATTCAGTAAAGTTGAGGATACAAAGTTAGCAAACAAATCAGTTGTGAGGGACAGAGATATAGCTCAGTGGTAAAAATTTGGGTGGCATGTATGGAGCCCTTGATTTGATCCCCAGTACTTCAGAAAGAAATTCAGTTGTGTTTCTATACAGTAGCAACGATGCAAAAAGACAACAGAGGAGAGCGTTTAATTTATAATAACAAAAATTTAGAAAATAAAACTTAGGAACAAATGTAACCAAAGAGGTGAAAGATTTGTATGCTGAAGGTTATAAAAAATCAAAGAAGACACAAATGAAAAGATATCCCATGCCCATAGGATGGAATTAATACCATTAAAATGTACATACTATCCAAAGTAAGCTACAAATTCAATGCAATCCCTACTAAAGTTCCAAAGGCATTTGCGGTAGTTAATTGCAGCATGTTAACTTGAACAGATCAGGAAACACTTAGTGGATTAGCGAGGCCCAGTTCCCTGTGTGTCTGTGTGTGACTAACACAAAGGCCTCACACTGAAGAGGGATGACCCACCCTGGATGCAGGTGGCGCCAGCCAACAGGCTTGCAGCTTGGACAGAATAAAAAGGGAAAGAAGAGGGAAGTCTTCCCTTTTTGCTTCTTTGGAAGAGCCATTGTCTTTGGACCTTCGTCTCTAGTCCCTTCGGGCTTGCAGAGCAGACTCTCCAGCCTTCCAGTGCAGCTCCTTCAGCTTTGCACCAGACAGTCGTACCACACACTGCAAGGAGCTTCAGGCCTTCTGTTGACTGGCTCCTCTGACTTTCTAGTGCCCAAGGGGCCATTTTGCATTCTCCCACCTGATTCCACAGCCAGCCGTTATAAATCCTTTACACACGCATGCATGCACTCATGCGCGCGCGCGCACACACAAACACACATATGTGCGCAGGTTCTACCAAAAAATGTATATGCACTTCAGGAATAAAGAACTATTATGGTATTTTTCCAACAGATGGTGTTATCCCTCATATGGGGGACCCTAGAGAATGTCGTATATCACAGAAAACCCACTACACTGCTGGTCCTTAGAGAAGAAATTGAAAATGCATGTGCAGCAATCTCAAGGACCAAGGTCACCCAAGCAGCAGCTTGCTGTACTAATAAATGTCTGGAAGCTAATGCACCACTCTGAGCACCTCTTATGATTGCAGGGGCCAAAGGTAACTTGTATTAATCTCATGATGTCTCAATAAATTTAGTATTAAAACATGTATACAAGTTTTTCTTTTCTGGAAGTGTGTATACATTTTTTGAAATAAAATCTATTCCTCTAGTGAACTGTGCTTTAACATTCTTCTCAGAAATAGGAGAAAAACCACAAAATTAATATAGAACCACAAAAGATCTGGATGAGACAGGGCACCCTTGAGCAAAAGATAAAGCTAGAGCTATCACATTTCTTGATGTCAAGGTACATTAAAAAGCTATAGTAATCAAAACAGTATAATACCATCATCAAACACATGAATGAATTAAAGAAATAGAACAAAGAACCCAGAAATATATCACACATGAATGGTCAGCTGATCTTTGACAAAGCTACCAAGAACACACAATGAGGAAAAGATGATCATTCAGTAAATGCAGTTAGGAAAACTGGATAACCACATGAAAAGAATTTTCATCTTTTAGACCCTTATATCACATCACCTGAAACTTAACTCAAAATAAAGTCTTAAAAGTAAGACCTGAATCCATACAACTACTAAAAGAAAATATAGAGGCTAAGTTCCATGACACTGGTCTTAGCAATGATCTGCTAGATAGGACACCAAAAGAAGAGGCAACAAAAGCAAAAATTGGGAAGTGGGATTACGTCAAACTAGGAGGCTTCTGCCCAGGTGAGAAAACAATCAGCAGACTGAAAGGCAACCAATGGAGTGAGAGAAATCATTTGCAATCCATATATCTGATAATGGATTAATGTCCAAAATATATAAGCATCTCAAACAATTCAATAAACAAACAAAACGAATCCCTAATAAAATATGGGCCAAGGGCTTAAATAGATCCTTCATCCAAAGAAGACAGCCACATGGCCACCAGGTATATCAAAGGTGCTCAATATTGCTAATCATCAGGAAAACACAGATCAACATCACAGTGAAATATCCAAATGAGAACAAGTGTTGAAAAGAATGTGGAGAGAAGGGAACTTTTGTACACAGTCAGTGTTATGGTTCGTGCCTAAATGTCCCCACAAAGCCTCACAGGTGGCTGAATCTAGAGTGTGTGATGCTGGGATTAAGGGCTCGTGGTTACTAAATCAGTCCATTGATTGGTTTGGTACCACCCTAATCCTGACATCCTGGATAAGATATAAGAGGCAGAAAGAAGCTGCTTAGGTTCCTTTTGCTTACTTTGCTGCCTTCTGCCTGTCTGCCAGGCCAATCTGCCTTGGATCCAGCCGACTGTGAACTGAAACCTCCACAAACTGCGAGCCAAATCAACCTTTCCCCCTTCAACTTTGGGTGTTGGGTACTTTGTCTCAGCAATGAGAGAACAGTAACTAAGACAGTCCAGGGGAATGTGAATTGGTACGCTATTCTGGAAAACACTACGGAAATTCCTCAAAAATTAAAAATAAGACTACCATATGACTCAGCCAGCCCACTTCTGGTTACATAGCAGAAGGAAATTAAACTAGTATTACCTAAAGAGGTCTCAGTACCAGCAACAAAGCTACCTGCCATAAGTGGTTTGCAAGCCTCAGCACAGAAAACAAATTAAAAAACAACAAAAATAGAAACAGAAAATGAGAAAACATGGAAACAAAATGTCCCCCAAAGCTCCAAACATACCCAAAGCAAATCCAGGGGGCATCAAGGGGGAAGCAATCAAAAGCCACACGGCCGAAAAATTTGAATGGTAGCAGTGGAAGTAACAAAACAGATGAAGAAGAGGCCTGGCAAACTCAAAGCAGAGATAACTGAAGAGATGATGACTCTAATAAATGATCAGTGCTGCACAGTAGCCTCCAAATTGTGAAGAACCTCAGTAATGGCTGAATGTTTCAAAATTATGAGCCAGAGGATTAAATACTATATGGTACTGCAAATGAAAATTTACGCTAGACCCTACACTGAAAAAAATCTATACAATTTAATGCTGAGCAAAAAAGCCAACCAAAACTACTTTATCCTATGGAAGTGAGGATGGTGGCTGGCCTTGGCTGAGACAGAAAAGTAATGAATGGGGGAAGGCAGCAAAAATGTTTTCTAAGGGCTGGGGATTTAGCTCAGGGGTTAGAGTGCTTGCCTTGCAAGCGCAAGGCCCTGAGTTCGATCCCCAGCACCAAAAGAAAAAAAAAAATGTTTTCTATATAGTATTGCTCATGTCTGCACTCTGGTCTGACAGCTGTGTTCAGTTTGTGAATAATCTGCAAGCTGAGTACCTATAGCAGGGAACCATCTCTGCATATATTTCAATAAAAGTTAAATAAATAAAGTGTTAAATCTAAAACAGCCTAAATGATTAAAGGATTCTAAGATAATGACCCCAATGTTCCACGTATGAGCGTCTAGTGTGGGTAACAAGTGTAAATGTTTAAATACATGGAATGGATGAAAGATGTATATAAGTTTCCACACACAAATAAAAATTCATGGGGAAC
Source organism: Hystrix cristata (assembly GCA_004026905.1). Lineage (NCBI taxonomy): Eukaryota > Metazoa > Chordata > Mammalia > Rodentia > Hystricidae > Hystrix > Hystrix cristata. Next base: position 188,843 of record PVJO010000221.1, read on the forward strand.
TTACTACATTGATGCTGTGATGGACACCCAAATGAAATGCCGCAATCCTTTACTCAAGAGATTTACAATGTATAAGAGATTGCAAACCCATAATAGTATTATTAAGAGGTCTTGTTTAATAAACATCATAAGATAAATATAAATAAATTGCTATAGAATAATCTCCAACTGAGGATAGGGAAAAAAGAGGCTATGGGAGAAGGGTATTGAAGTACACTCTGAAAATAGATAATATTTCACTAACTGAAGATGAAGTCAAGGCAAAATAGTATTTGAGGTATGTTTATTTCAATTCTCATTTTCACTTTAGTTTCAAAGAGATGATAGTTCATAAAATACTGCTTTTTATTTTAATTTTCTTGCTGGGTTAAGCAAATGACTCCCATCCCAATAAGATTGTTTTTAATATTTCTCATCCTACTGCACTCTTTTTTATGCAAGTTCAAGATTTTTCACTATTGAGAACTCTATCTTTGTATATTTAATGTCATTTTGAATTTTTTTTAACCTTTCAAATTGTTAGCACTCGCCCAAATTTGTACCAGGTCAATAGGATGGTATATATCTTGACCATGGCATGGCCAATTTCATATTTTAACCCCTCTTAGTGATAGGCCATAGTAATTGCTTGAATGGAAAGTAAAACAATTCAGGACTTTTGAGCATTATAATTGTCAAAGTGAATCATACATCATATCTATTCTGACTGTCTACCTTTGGTGTCCAACATAATCTCAATAAAATGATAACTTAAGGAAACACATTTGCTCTGTTTTAGAGAGTCAATGCTCGGTGAATTTCTTACATGCTGGGGTGTTTTCTTATTAGACAGTAGATGACATATATTTATGCCAATTCCAGGCCTGTTTGCCCTCAAATCCATTGTTTGTGCCTCCCCTCCTCTGCATGAATTGCAAAGAATACAGAAGGCCTCTTTGCAGCAATTTCATCAGTGCAAGGTCCTGCTAGAAGACTGAAGGATGGACAGAAAAAAATATTCAGGTTATTTCTCTATTTCCTTTCTCCTTCAGGCAGCATTTTTAGATGCAGCCACATCTCCTTCATCATTCCATCTTCCACTTAACCACATCCATCATGGGTTTAAGCTTCTACTGGAACCTCCTGATGTTGGCTCCAGTAACGCCACCTTCTTCTTCTATTCCACTTTGGGTCTTTTGGAGTGACTTTTCTGCCTGTTTTTGGCTTCTCAGGTCCTCTATTTTATTACCTAAATAACAAATTCCCTGTATTTAAATCTTTCTGTTTTAAATACTCTAAACACTGTTTGCTAAATATATCCTGACTAATGTAGCTCTCTGCATTTAAAATTACAAATTTACCAACATCTTTTACACATATAAACACAAGTTGATCATTTCATTAGTGTCATAAGGAACAGGCCAATACTCTTATTTGACACAACTGACAGATCATGAGTTTGGAAATTAGCATGTCAGTTACATCAGGCACAGACGTTCAGGACTGCTTAGCATGCAGCAGCATGCCATCACATATAGCTACCAAATTCATTATAAGACAAGGGGAAACACGCGAAAAGCACTGCTTCATTTTCAACGGGTACAAAACCTGACTGAGAACCAGGTATCTTAGACTGTTGAATACAGAGAGATACTGTAATCTTGAGCAGGCATCTCAGGTTAGGGGATTATGTGCAAGCTGATTTGGCATTTAATTCAACATGTGATCAAGAGTTGAGAATACTGCTGAGTGGTAGAATGCCCACCTGGCATGCACAGGCCGTGCGTTTGATCCCCCACACCAGCAAAAAACCACTTGCCAAAACACACTGGTAATTCTTTCTCATTAAAATATATTATAAATGAATGAAATGAGATCCAAAAAGGTCTCAGAAAGTTTGTCCATGGCCAAAAGGTAGGCTCAAAAAAAAAAAAAAAAGGAGGCTCAAAACACTTGTGACTCTTGATTTCCAAAATCATGCTTCCATCAAAGCAAAAATTCAAAACAAATCTTATAATTAGTTCACCATTATTTCCATTCTCACTCTTGCAACCAAAGAGATTTAACTAGCTGTCTTCATTTACACTAGATCTTAATTTCACAATGGCAAATCTCTGTTTTATATGATTCATAAACTTAGGAAAATGTTTTCAATTTCAGGCAGCACACAGGTGTGCTATCGATTTTCCACTTCATACAAGACACTGGTTTATACTGCTATGGACAACCAGGCTTTAAATCACATTTCATAATCTGCACTGTATTCAGCTGTATGAACAGATAAACTGGACCAAAAGATTAAGCAGACATAAGCTTTTACTGTTTACTCAGTCACTTAGCAAATACATTTTGACCATCCATAGTGAAATAGCAGTTTGGGTTTTGATCACGTGGCAATGAATAATATAGACATGACCCTGGTCCTCCCAGGGCTTGTAAAAGAGTAGAGGAATAAGTTGTACATGAACCACAATTTCAGCATGCAGTAAATACTGTGAATGAAACAAAATGGAAGCTGTGATAAAGGGTTAAGGGATGCAGGAGTGCTGTGCATAACTGTGCACGTTTTACACAACACAACCCTAGGAGGCGCCACTCATGACATGGACATCGGAGATTTATTGCAAAAATTTTCCGGTAGATGGCAGTAAAGTGTCTTGTTCAAACATTTTCTGACAGGTGGGAAGTGAAGAGTCTTGAGGAAGAGCCACTTTTTGCCAATTTGCCCAAAGGTACCATGTGGACTAAGGAAGGCACTAAGAGGGAGAAGTAAACTTTCAAGAAAAAGTGAGATAAAAGGACTCGGATGAAGTGACATTTAAGCTAAGGACAAATAGGAGTCAGTCATTTGGAGAGTAAGAATAAGAATACTCCGGGAAAGGAGAAAAGCACGCACTTGACATTATCCACTCTTCCTCTGGACTGTTTGTTTGCATTACATTCCTGCAATTAGAAATCATAAACGTCTTCAGAGAGGAACATCATTTTTAAGAGTACAGTTTGTGCTCTGCAGTTTGTTTTTCCACTGATGATGATCACATCTCCTTTCCCCGAAGCACATGTCTGTAGAGCTTTTTGCCAAGGTTAGGAATGTAATCTTTGGCCACATAATCTAAGTGACTGACCTCCTTGGCAAGATGCACCGAACAAGTAACTAACCTAATCAGTCACCAACGAAACTCCCACTGCCATGTACTCATTGCTTCCAACTTCCTTCCTTCTATGTACCATCTACTATACTTGTCATTTATAAAACAGAGTTAAAATACCTATGTCTTAATGTTATTATGGTGATACTGTAATAACTACTAACATTTATAGACAGTATTAAACATCACAGACTGTGCTAAGAGCTTTGCTAACTTTAGCTCATTTAAACCTCCCAATAACCTAGACTACATATTTCACCCAATTTACAGAGGAATAGGAAGCTTAACACGCCAAAGATTTGTTTGAATCTTATCCCAAGTAGAACTCATGCTCAAAAATCCATGCTCTTAATTCTCAAAATACTACAGTATATACAGAAAGGATTTAACAATATTTGCTATCACTAGCGTCGGAATGTGTAATGATACAGGGTATACTAGAGATGCCTACCTCTCAGATGGTTTTTAATAACAACACTAAAAGAAAATATTCCAATCCAGCTCAGACACCATAGGACTTCTTTTGCCTTGTGCTTACACAGGCTCATGGCCTTCTTGGTCTTAGAAAGAAGTCTCCACCTTCCCCAGTGTATTCCTTAGGATGATGCATCCTTCAGCACTTAAAAGTGCCAGATTTCAAGGACAAGAAGGTATAGAACATGCCTAAAATTTTCTTCATGCATCTAGGTTCTCTCTTTCAAGTGAATCCTATCAGACTTCCCTAGCTGCCTGAAACATAAGGAGCAAAGGATATCAATTAACAAGAAAGTATTTTCCCCTTTTCCATATTGCAAGAATACTATTAAAATATTTAAAGTGTTGCACGGCAGATTATTACAGAAATTTGCAATCCTGGAGTACAAGGAAAACCCACATCGTAATATTAATTTGATAAAAAGACAATTCAAAGCCAAGAGAGTATTTAGACATGTCATTTTATTAAACATCATAAACTCTGCTGTATTATAGGCACAGTGGAACCAATAAACCATTAATATGGCATCATGCAATAGCCAAGAGCAGAATATGAACCAGCTTTGATCAAGAGCAGGTGTGAGCGCAAAGTAGAAAGTAAATTGTTCAATGAATTAATGGGAACAGAGTTAAACACTCTTGTCTATGGGTAGGTTATAAATCATTGCATCCCAGTGGGAAAGGCTATAATAATTCCATAACAGAGCACAGTGATTTGGAAACACTCTACAGCAAGTCTTTTATCAGCCTCGGGTTGGCATCTCTGTCCCAAGAGCTAACTAGAACTTTGTATGTTCAGCCCAAATCAGTGCCCAGAAAAGATTTCAGTGAAAGGACTTGTAAGCATACCTCAAGATGTTCACACACTTGCACTGTATAAATACCCACAAGTGCAGTGGCTTATGTTGATTGTCGAAACATGCAAAGGCAAGCTGGAGTATGTGAGAATAGACATTTGGGAAGAACTAAATAAGCATCCCAGAGAAGCCAGGGAAAATTAATAGTCACTCAAGGAAAGAGGATCCAGACATTTCCAAGTTTTTAAATTAACACTGGAAAAATGTTTGCTAGACAAATGTGCTCCCTGATTCTCTAAAAGTGGCTGCCTGAAGCTGAAAATTCCCTCCCCCGTCTCAGCTAAAATTTCAAACAAGCAGCCCAGAAAAGTAGGGAATCACACTTAAAAATCTGGTATTTTAAAACTAACAAGCCAAACTACAACCAACTCAGATGACCTGAGAATGAGTTCCTTTTTCTACTCTGGCTTTTTCAATTCCCATACAGCTTCCCATTTCTACAGTTACAACCTTAATATTAATTAATTAAATGCTGCCAAGTGGACCGGCTTCTACCCAGACTCTGGGACTAATCTTCAGCCCGTAGCAATGTATCCATCTTCCTATTGCCTCTTTTTTAACCTTGGTAATAACAAGGTTCCCGAGAGCTGGATTCTTGCTACACTTCCCCAGGTACAATAATTAAGTTGGTACCTTGAGTTACTATAGACCAGTGGCTTTTCATTTGTGAACTATAATTTCCTCCAAATTTGTTGTAAATATACACAGGCCATCAGCTTCTTTGTGTCTGTTTATTGTTCCACAGACCTTGATCTGCACAGATTTTTCCTTTCTAACATTAACAAATTTCTCAGCTTCACCATTAAGTTTCTTATTATTTCAGTCCAAACATTTATTGAGTGCTAAATATGAGACCTAGAGCTGAAGAGAGAAAATAACATCTCTAACCTATTGTGGCTATCAGCACTTGAATACATTCAGGATTCATTCTCATTTAACCCTTCAATCTGCCCAACCTCTGGGCCCTATTCTAGACCTACTGGTGCAGAACTGCGGCTGAGATCCTAAAGGGCAGTAAATACTTATGTATTGAAGTTGAAACCTATAGAACTGACAGGCTCTCCCAAGTGATGTCCATACTGCTAACTGATCTGACTTGAATTAATTTCTTTATTGTCTATTTTGCCTGGTTAGCAGAATAGTATCAGGGCTAAAATTTCATACATAATTTAATATCTGCACTAAGGAAAACAACTAATTAATTTTGACCACAGATATATAACTTGACCCTTAACAAGAACAGCTTTATTTCGATTAGAGTATTTTGCCTTGGGTTGTGTAACGTCCTTTGCCAAGTGACGCCCTGAGGCTTTCCACAGAGCAACCTGAAGGGCAGGGATTTGCCCGGTAACCCTGCCAATACTTATTGCTTTAGCAATGACCAATATCACATAAACTTATAGTTAAACTTGGAAAACATATCCTCCTTAGCTGAAGGATAGATACACTCCATTTCCCTCATTTTCTTGCTTACTTAACTATTTGTCAACACTTCTCTGCCCAAGTGCATACAGCCTGTGTTACTGTGAGGGAATTTTCAAACCAACTGACCCTGTGCACTCTTCCCCTCCCTCGTCTCTCTTTTAATGTACACGCGTGCACTCAGACAAAGATGTTCTGTTTTAAATATAAGTTAAAGTTGAAAAGGAACAAAAATTCAAAGAAAACGCCTCTATTTCTATAATTGACATTGATATATAAGAGACATGCAGAGATCACAATGCTAAGAACCCTACTGTGATCATATCAGAAACTAACATCACAGTTTAATAAGAAATAATACTATGCAGCAAATTGTTAATAGTTACCTTAGAGAATTATGGATTTTACCAATTAGCAAGTTCTTGACAAACACATTATTTATTCATGAAAATGGATTTGATTTTTTTCCATCTAACCATCAACTGCCTTATTCAGTGACCTCGGAAATGATAAACGCGGGATTACTCCGGACCCCAGGGTGGATTTTAAAATGTTTTGTATCTCTAGAAGATAAACTGATTTTCTGCTCAGAAGACACGGGTTTGTGGCTTAGTTTCTATACTTATTAATTTGCGTAATACTGTGCAAGATATTTAACCTGTCTGTGGCTTGGCATTTTCATCTATTTAGAAGTTATTAACAATATTAATAATAACCACCCTCAATTTGACTAGGTGTTTGTGAACATTTTTTTCAGCATTTTTTATTGTGGTAAAACATAGAACAAAATTTACTATTTTATCCATTTTAAGTACACAATACTGTGGCATTAAGTGCATTTACACTGCTGTGTAGCCGTCACCATCATCAATTTCCAGAACTTTTTCTCGTCCCAAACTGAGATTCTGTATTTGTCAAACACTGACTCTTCACTTCTCCTCCTTCCAAGCCCCCAGGAACTACCATTTTACTTCATTCCTACAAATGTGAAGGTACACTTGGAGACCCTCATGTAAGAAAAAGCATAGAATGTCCTTTTCTGACTGGCTTATTTCACTTAGAATAACGTCTCTGAGATTTATCCGTGTTGTGGCATGTTTCAAATGTCCTTCCTTTTTAGCACTGAAAACTATTCTATGTATATGCATTTTGCTTATCAATTCATCTGTTATGGTTATGGCTGCACAGTAATATGAATATATGTGTAGGGTCACAAAACTGAACACTTCAAAATGCTTAAAACGGTAAATTTTGATGACGGCAGATTAGGATTTACTATGAGTTCATAAAAACTATCCTTCAGATCTCCTTGCTTATTCAAGGCTCTCATGGGAGGCCATAAAATATGTGCATAGGGTCATTTGTGTCTGTAAATATGTAAAAGTAAGACAAATGTCTTTTTTTACTGTGATTTTTTTCATCTATCACATTTTCTTTTATGATGAGTAAAATCAAAGTGGATGTGGGTATTTTGTGGGATGTGGCTAAGAAAAAGTTGAGCTGCATATTCATTTAGTTTGAGTTTATTGGAATATATCTATGCTTTTTCTAATTAATCATTTATCAGTAAAGTTAACTTACTCTTAGCCATTCCATAGGAGAAGCTCCCAGAGTTCTATCTCTGGGATTTTGCTCACTCAAAAAAAACTGTAGCATTATGATGCAGAGACAGACGTTGATTCACAAACAGATGTGCCCTCCAATACGCATGAGAAGTGGAGGAAAGCGATGTTTGCAAATATGAAGCCAGAGGCTTGTATGTATAAAAATTCTCTCAATCATTACTAAAGTTACAATCAGAACTCAGTTCCTATCAACATCTAATCAAGACAGGATTATATTCATTAATGCAACATAAAAAAATTTTAAAAGCACCATAAATTTTTTGTCTCACATGTTATTCTTGCAAAAATAGAATTTGTCTGAAATCTTGTTACTAGGGAAGACAAAACTATAGGACATTATAAATAGCAGTAAGTTTGCATAAGTAGAAGAAATTTGATAGAGGTTTATAAAAATGTATCTAAACTACTAAAAGTTTGTGATATTACTAGTAATGAGTTACAAAGCAATAAAAGAGACATTTTATAAATCCCAATTCATAAAAAAGATATTCATCAATCACTGTAGATGAAAAAATTTTGATATTATACAGTAATTAGTGTTATTAAAGTTTGTCATATCTTTCCTAATTCTAAATAAACAATAATATCCATTTTTATTTGTTTTATAACAGAGGAATGCCCAATTCTGTAAGCTTCAAGTACATTGAAAGATGGATTCAACCACAGAATAAGGGAGAAAGGGGGTTACACAAAGTCTGCCTTGCTACCTCTCAGGGACTCTCCAGATAGCAACAGGAGTTTGCATGCAATTTCATCTTCCCCAAATACTGGAAACTCTACTTAGACTAAGATGTAGAAACATCTTCGGTGAATATGAGATTCTTACTCAGAAACACAGAGAGTGAAAAACAAAAAGCTCTTGTTCATGGCTCGCAGATCTGTGAGGTAAGGGCTCCCATACTGCAGGCTCTATACATAAAACCCTCCAGTCTATACTGACTTGGAAAGAGGGACAGAATGAGATAGAGACACAGACAGAGACAGAGAGAGATTTGGGCTTCTGTTGTAATTTTCTCTCAAGTGCAATTATAGCATCTCATAAAGCAAACTGGTATTTAGGAGAAATCCTATAAAGTAACCAACATTTTCTGCATTGTCAAAGAAATGTGAAGTGGTTTGGAGGAGAGATGGAGAGAGAAAAAAGTCACTACTATAGCCGTCTATTTCAAGGCCAATTTTCAGAGGACTTTGTCAAAATTAGCTACTATGTTCCTTCTTTTAGGTAGTGTTCAGCTGGTACTACTCTGGGAAAAGGCAAAGTCAAGAAGGATAAATTAAAATTCTTCATTATGTTTCTGTAGGTCTGTAAATGAGGAGCTGGTCATGAATGTCCAGACAAGCTCGAAGGGCATTTTTTAATCAAGGAAAAAGAACCAGAAAACACTAATACTAATTGTATGAGAAGTTACAATAGTTTTTGCTCTTTAATTTTGTTATCTACCTCAAGATTTCAATACCGATTACTAAGATTCAAACATTTATTCCTCCTGCTTAATTCACCGTAAGAGTTTTATGAATTTCCTAGAGCTTGGCAGTTAAGCACCAAGAGCTGTGAGATGCAATCACAAAGACAGTATGAGTTGTTAGATAAAAGCAGCTGTCACCAAACATCTTTTTCTTGGAGATGAAGGCTTATATATGACCTGGAGTATTTTAGGATATTAAAGAACTAATCTAACAAGTAAAAGATGGTAATTTGGTACAATATCTTCATGTTTTAATATCAGGAGAGAAAACAAAAGAAAAGATAATGACTATGCCAGTGAGAAGTTTCAGAAAATTTTTAAAAATTATTACTCCACTTTTGGAAAGATGGAGAAGAGGCAATTTTCGCTACTCTTCTGAGTACAACTGCAAAAATCTGGACATGATATATAAAATAAACATAAGAAGACTCTGAAAGATAAAAAGAGAAGCTAGAAGGAATGTCAGGACACAAGGGAGGCCTGGTGAGTTCCCTGGGTTTTACATTTGCATCATATAATCCCAAATTTATAGCTAAAATCAGTAACTCAGAAATACCAGTCCATGAAGACAAAAACCCTGAGTCCAATCCCTAGCACCACAAAAAACAAGGCAAGATTTTTAAAGCCCAGAAAAGTCTTAAAACTATAAATGTGCAAAGGCCAAGGGAACCCACATAAGCCCACCCCGATCAAACAGCTACAAGACGACCATCACAGTGTCAGAGAAAGCCAGCTAGCGAATCACAACCTTGGTCCCCACTGGGCAGTAACAGGGCTTCCTCTGTGACAGCCCTAGAAATGACAGGTGGCTCACAGGCGGCTTACAGACACCCACCCCAACCAGAAGGGAATATGATGTCCCGTCTCCTCCTTGTGCAAGGAGTCCTAGATGAGACTCAGTACAGAGTCAACTCTTTAACTGCCACCCATCAGTATTTAGGCGAGCCCTGTGGTTCCAGATACAGGAGGAGCCTGATAAGTCACCCTCCTCTTCGCAGCCTGGATGACAGCAAGGCCTCTTTAGGGAACAGACTTCTGCCCCGACCCAGGACGGTACACTGCAGCACCCTATGCTTGCCCTGTGAGAGCGGCATCAGAGGGACGCGGCTTAAACAGGAAGTTTAAAAAAGATTCCGAATCTTACAATTTCCCCAAATAGCCAGGTTTCAACAACCAAATCATTTGTACCAAGAACCAGAAAGAGCTCAACTTGCAAAAAAGAAAAATCAAGAGATGCCGCCGCCCAGGTGACAAAGATGTTAGAATTATCTGACAAAGATTTAAACACAGACATCACAAAAATTCTTCAGTAAAACAGGGGATGCTTGAAGCAAATGAAATAATAGAAAGTCTTGGACAGGAAACACATCTGGGCAAAGAAATATTATATTACATAAAATAATAATATAACACACAAATGGGAATTTTTGAACTGAAAAACTCAGTAATAACAACAACAAAAAAGCTCTTTGTACGAATCAGTTCAGGCTACCATTATAAAACACTGGACTGAATGGCTTGAACAACAGGTTTTTATTTTCTTATTCTGCAACCTAGAAATCCAAAACCACAGTACCAGCATGGCTAGGTGATGGTGAATGCTCCCTTTTGGGTTTGCTGACACACACCATCTCCCTCTATCCTCAGATGGCCGAGAGAGAAAGAGATAAAGAGAGAGAGAGAGAGAAGAGTAACACTTTTTTCCCCCACTAAGGGTACTAATCCTATCACAAGGGCCCTACTGTCAGGAATTCATCTAAACTAAATTACTTCTCAAAGGCCCCATTTCCAAACACCATCACATTAGCGAATAGGGCTTCAATACATGAAGTTGGGATTGGAAGCACATAAATCAATCTATAAAGGATTCAGTAGGAGAATGGAGAAGATAGAGGAAAGAATACATAAACTCCAATCTCAGGCAAAAGAAATCAACCAATTTGAACATGTGGAAAATTATAATTAAAAAAAAGAACACACAGCACCTGTTTCTGTAATAAATACTTATGTCATCAGCATTCAATAAGTAAAAGAAAAACAGGGCAAAGCTGAAAATAAATTAACTGAAAATTTTCAAATTTGACCAAAAATATAGACCTAAGAAGCTGACAAAAAAAAAAAACACACAAAATACACCCAAAAATCTACATGAAAATTTCTGAACACTAAAGACCCAGAAAATGTCCTAAAAATAGCAAGAGAAAAATAACACCCATAAGTGGAGAAAAAACAACTATTAAAATGGTAACATATTTTTCTTCTAACATTTTGTAGACCATGAGGAAGTGATACAACATTTTTCAAGTGCTTTAAGAAAAGAACTGTCAATATACAATTCTATATCCTATGAAATATCTTTTAGAAAAGAGGGGGAAACTATGTTTTCGAAGGGAAAAAAATTAATATGATTTGTCACTGGCAGATCCACTCTAAATTATAGCTAAAGGTAATTCTCTAAATAGAAAATACGGTAGAATAAATCTTGCCATATCCACAGGAAAGAAAAATGGAAAGAGTAAGCCATAACTAAGTGCCATACATTTTCTTTCTCTTTCAAGCTTTGTAACTTATGATTCACAGCTGCAGCTAAAATTATAACAGTATGTAATGGGGCTCTAAATGGATGTGGAAGAATGTTTGTTTCCTCCTTTATTGAAGTATAACTGACAAATAAAAACTATTTATACTTTAGGTGTACAACATGATGCTTTGATATACATAAAAATTGTAAAATGATCGCTAATTCTATATATCACAGCTCACAGCTACATTTTTAATGGTGAGAATGAGATATATTCTCTTTGCAGATTTCAAGTACACATCACAGTATTGTTACCTACAGACACCACGCTGTATGTTATAGCTCTGGAACTTACTCATCCTGCAGAACAGAAATGTGTACCTTTTCACCAACATCGTCCCTTCTCCCTCACCTCCCCAGACACAACTACCACTCTCCTCCCTGCTCTTGAGTTTACCTACTCAACATCCCACATATAGGTAAGATTATGCTGCAGTTATTTTTCTATGCCTCATTTATTTCACTTAACATATAATTTCCTTCAAGTTCATCTATATTGTTAAAGAAGGCAAAACTTCCATTTTCAAATATATATATATATATATATATATATATATATATATGCACACACACTTTTTATCTATTCACTTTTATAGAGCACTTGGTTTGTTTCCACTGCAATAAAAAAAAAAATACAATGACTTTGAAAGTGCAGGTATTTCTTCCAAGACACTAATTCAGTTCCTCTGGCTATATGCCAAGAAATTGAATCAAATGATAGTTCTAGGTTTAATTTTTCTAGAAACCCGCATATTTTTCTTTATAATAGCTGTACCAATTTATATTACCATAAAAAATAAACAATTATAGTTAGAGATTTTAACACTTGACTTTACCAACTGACTGGAAAATTAGATAGCAAATCAGTTCCAATATGGAGGAACTCAACAACAAGATTTAATCAATACATATGGGATAGTCTACCCAACAACTACATAAGGCATAAGGCATATTCTTTCATCTACTCACAGAACATATAACAGTATAGACCACTTGCTGACAGGTAAAACAAACAAAACTTCATGCAATAAGTGAAATCATATAGCGTACACTCTGACTCTGACTACAAGGGACTCTAAGAGTAAGTAAAAAGTATGTAACAGGAAACTATCCAAATACTTGCAACACCCGTCACACTTATAAATAATCCTTCAGACTTTGTCTCAAGGAACACTTTAAAATGCAGTGATATGAATAAAAGTAAAAATACAACATATCAACATTTGTGAGGCACAACTAATTTAGTTCACAGAGGAAAAATTATAGCCCTAAATTCTGAGATTACTTACTATAAAATGTTAAGACTAAATATACAAAAATCAGTTGTATTTTTATACACAAGCAAGAACACATGGAAACTGAAATTCAAAATATAATTTATTTAATTAAATCCTTAGGTATAATTCTAACAACACATGAAGAACTTATATGCGGAAATTTTGCAGTACCAATGAATCAAAAGAAAATCTGAACAAATGGAGACAGGTCCAAAGTTCACAGATTACAAAAGTCAATGCAGAAAAGATACTATTTCTCCCTAAAATGCTACGCAGGTTTAACACAATCTCTATCAAAATCTCACTAACACTATTTTTACACATACGGATTATTCTAAAATTTATATGGAAAGGCAAAGTAACTAAAATAGCTAAACTGCTTTTGAAAATGAAAAGGCAGGAACAATTAATCAATCCTACTTCAGTAATTATTATACAAACACAGTATCAAGATTATGTAGTAATGGTGGAAGGATAGTCACATACATAACAGAAGAGAACAGATAATCCAGAGGTAAGCCCACACATACATGCCAAACTGACTTTTTAAAAAGATGCCAAAGCAATTCAGTGGCACAAAATTAGGCTTTTCAACAACTGGTGCTGGACAAATTGGACTTCCCAATACAAAAGAAGAAAAGGACTAACTTAAATCAACCTTAATCGAAAACTGACATACAATGGATCACATAATTAAAGGTAAGTAATGCATTTTTTATAAAAAACATTTAAGAGAAAATCTCCAAGAACTAGAGTTAGGCAAAGTGTTAGTATAAGAACAAAAGGTACTATCAAAATTAAGAACACTTCTCTTTATGAAATAATCTGTTAGAAGGATGAAACAAGCTACATACTGGAAAGAAACTATTTGCACACTACACATCTGACAAAGAAGTATCTAGAATATATGTTAAAAATTCAAAACGTAATGGTGAAAAAATAAACAGCCTATTTGGAAAACAGGCAAAAGGTAACAATAGATATCCCATTAAAGTAATATACAAATGACAAACAGGCAACGATGTGTTTGCTATATTTAGTCATTAAAAAATGCAAATTAAAATTACAATGAGATACCACTGAACATCTATCAGTAGGATAAAATAAAACCTAGTGACTACACCAAAAGTTGGTGAATATTTAGAGAAACTCAAACACTGCTGATAGAAATTTACAATGCTATGGTCACTTGGGAAGGCATTTTGACAGTTTCTTTAAAAACCTAAATTTTTTACTACAATATAAACCAGCAATTACAGTCATGGACATTTATTTCAGAGAAATATGCATCATCACACAACAGGTTATACACAAATGTTTATAGAAGCTTTAATTCTACTAGTCTCAAAGTGGAAAGGGTGACAACATTCTTCGGTTTTAAACAAATTATGATACACCCATAGCAAGAAATACTGCTCAGAAATAAAAAGGAGAAAATGGTTCATACACAGAATAACATAAATAGATGCCTGGAGAATTATGCTATCAAACAAACAAAAAATAAAACCAATTCAAAGCCTAGATTACTGTTATGTACCTGTTATATAGCATTTTAAAAATAATAAAATTATAGAAATGGAGAAGAGACTACTGGCTGTCAATGGTGGAAGATTGGTGACAGAAATATTGTTCTCTATCTTGACTGTGTCAATATGTTATTATGGGGGAAGGGAGAAAACTGGGTAAAGGATACAGGGGAATTTTCTGTGTACTTCTTTTAAATGCGTATTAATCTATAATTATTCAATATAACAAACTAATTATAACTGACGGTCATCCACAACTTTGGTTAATTTCTAGATCTGACGAATATCCGAGTATTCATGGTTCAAAGAGCTCACAAATCAGAGTGTACAGTGTGAATTTAGAAACGCAAAAATTAAGAGTTAGAAAATCAAAGATAAAATGAAGTAATTCCAGCAAATTTAGAATAAAGTGCATATGAATTTGCCAAAGCAGGAAAGATACCAAATGGCTATTTCAAAACAACATGGTGGTTTTCCTTTTGCAAAGATTATTGAGGTACTGACATCTCGAATGGATCCAAAATGAAGCGAGAAAAAAGTTATTTTTATAATTCAACTTACCACTGAGATTCGGGAAAATGAGATTTGGCATAATCTAGAGTCGAAAACACCCAGCACCATTACTTCTCCGCAAATGGAAAAATTCACTAAAATCCCTCACTAAAGAAATAACAAGATTCAGCACATGGTGTGGCTAAGAATAAAAAATAAAGGCCAGGGCAGCTATAACTATTTTTCATTGGAAAATGGAACAAAAATAAGTTTCTATTTTGAATTCTTTGTGTATGAATTTAGATTGCTGGTAGAAAACGCCACTTAAAAAGAAACAAATGAGCCTGAGAAACGCATATCCCATCTTCCCTTTTCCTTACCAGAAGAGTAACTTGCTTTAAAATAGACATAAAGTGCCTCCCTGGAAACTGACACTATACATCTAGAAAATCAGTTTATGTGTACAGAGTATCTTTGCCTTTACTGACCAGAATATCATACAGAGTATTAAGATGTTACAGAGATTTCCACGATGTTCAATTTTATGTATCAATTTCGCTAGACCACAATGCGCACACATTTGGCTAGACATTTCTCTAGATGTTTCTGTGAAGATATTTTTATATGAGAGTAATATCAGAATCAGGAGGCTTTAAGGAAAGTAGATTACCCTCCAAAATGTGGGTGGCCCTAAACCAATCAGTTAAAGTCCTTAATTAGAAAAGATTCTCCTCCCCTGAGGGAAGGGAAATCCTGCCAGCCAACAGCTTTTGAAATCAAACATCAGTTCCTCCCTGGGATTTCAGCTTATTGGCCTACCCTGTAGATTTTAAGTTTTTGGCCTCCAAAGTTACATGTATCAGGACATGGAATCTGAAAAAGTTGATCTCCGAGTTTGAGGGTCCAGTGGTGGCTATCAGAGGGCAGGGAGAGTGGGGTGGCAGCAGGGAAAAGTCGATCAATTGCAACTAAGCTATGCTAGCTAGGTGTACCACAGAATGTGGGATCACTCTGGATAACAACTGTGTAGTGTACATCTCAAAATGTACAAGGATTTTCAATGTTTTTCCCATAAACAAATGAAAAACTGTTTGAGAAAAATAAGTTCAGCCTGATTTAAATATTACACAAAGTATATATGTGTTGAAACATTGTACAGTAACCCCTGTTTTTCTTTCAATTTTTATTAGTGCATGTTTACAGTACATAATAACTACATTCCTCCTGGGGTGTGGGTATATGAACATAACACATCTTAATTTTTTTCATCCTCTCCCCCATCTTTTGGTCCCTTTCTTTTTGAAAAAGATGTACATCCCCATTTCCTATATCTATCTTCTATTTTGTTCTTCGTTTATATTTTGGATTTGTCATATAAGAGAACCCATGCAATACTTAAGCTTGTGTGTCTGATTTATTCCACTTAACAACTGTCCTACTCTGCCAGAAAGAAGAAAAAACTAGTCATTTGTAGGAAAATGGGATGTACTTTGAGACCAAGATACCTTCTGGCCTCCCTCCATTTAAAAGTATTCTACCAGAACAAACAACACAAAATGTTTTCTGATTGTTTCAGATAAGAACGACACAAAACTCACAGCAGTTGAGCTAAACATGAAGGATATCACTGTTAGTGCCATTCTAGGAGCTCAGTACATTTGAGTTTAAGGACAGCATGTTTGTTCTGTCACTGAGTGTGATTTGGTTTCCTGCTCTGTGTTTTCAGAGAAGCTGCCTCTGAGCCAGTGAGTGTAAGTCATCGTAGACTTCCCTGCCATGACTCTGAGGTGAAGAGCTGTAAGTACCTTACTGGAGCACGGCCACCAGTCTGTATACATGACATTGTTGAACAGTTTTTGTCTGATGGAGGAGCTGGCCAGTTGCTCCTAATTTCACTGGACAAAATGAATGAATTTCACTGAGAAAGAAAAGGATGAATTTAGAGATTCTAATTGCCAGCCCAAGTGCTGTATCAATAATTTGAAACTTTCCATGTCTGCCTTGCAAGTGATCCTTATCTCCTGTAGTCCACAGAGCTGAGACTGGCCCAGAATCTCATCACGCAAACAGCTGAATTACAACACGAACAGAAGTCCCAGTTTCTCAGGGCGTCTACTGTTAAAGTGAGGAGAATGACTAGGAATGAAGAGCATCCTGAAAACTGGAATGGAGACTGATGGGAAGACTCTCATGAACTTGAAGACAATGAACTCAATCAGTGGTAAGAAACTGCCAAAGAGGAGTTTCTCATAGGTGAGAGCCGAGAGAGCAGAAGGTAATGTGGGAACTCGGATCACTTCTTCCTCTATCTTACTTACAACTTCAGGGCTACTGCAGCCTGACCTCGTTCACACGTCATACTTTCACCTGATGACAGTGTTGCTGTGTACACCCAGACTTCACGGCTTTGTGGGTAAGACAACACTCAGTCCAAGCAGCTTGGTAATTTGGCAGCCTGTGGTTAAGCATGAGTGTCTGCGCATACACATTTGCAGGCCAAATCTGCGTCTCAAACTGCGAAGGGCTTTGCATGGTGATTTCTTGTAGGAGCCCGTGAAGGGTTCCAAACAACCACTCTTCCTGCCGCTGACATTTCCAATGGCGGTAAATTACATGGATGTTGCTGAAGCATACAGAACAAGCGGCAAAACACTCATATGGCAGCCTGAACCTGGGTGTCCACACAGCATTCAGGAACAAGTACAAGTTCACTTCAGTTATTTCCTCACTTTTTAATGGTCATTGTCCTTCATTACTGAACATTCAATGCTTTAGAAACTGTATTTTATGTCTTTTCCTGGTGTTCGGTCACATCAGACAAGAAGGTGTATCTGCTTCCTCTGACTCCTTTGTGGCCAGAAGTGGGAGGTCTGCATTACTGTGAAGGTAACAATATGACTTGGAAACTGTTTGGGACTTGGCAGCAAATCACTAGTTTTTAACTAAACTATTATAAGGTAGAAGAAAGGAAGGAAAAGTGGGCTTGAAGACTAATGTATGTTTTCCTTCCAAGGATTTCCTACTTATCCAGCAGATACCACAGATATTCTTGCCTGCAGCTGTTAGTGAAAGTTCACCTTGCTAGCTCCTTTTGGAACCTCCCACTTCTTACTGTGCAGTGGGAGTTCACACAGATTCTTGCTAATGTCTAAACTTTTACAGGCCTGGTCTCTTAGTCTGAGTACCCCCAATTCCACTGGGTGTAAGTATTAGTCTGAGAGCTTTATTGAACCATCCCTCCTTCTACCTTCAGACTCTGACAATCCTCTAAGGACATATTCTTTGCTAATCTTAAACTTTCTAATGAACTCTTAGCCTTATTTTATGAAACCAAGAGATAACCGATAACCCAAGACTCACAAAATCAGTCCTTCGAAGTCTCAGTAAAACTCTGTATGGATCATCTTGCAATTGTTGTCCTCGGCTCTTTAAGGCCAAATACCTGGGTAGCAGGAAAAGTCTCTTTTGCTCACCTGTTTCTTGTATAACGTTTTAAACATGGAGCATTGGTTAGCATACTATTCCAATCACAAAAAGTACAGCTTGCTTGCAAAGTGACAGGCTTTCGGTAAAATTTTGTTGAAGAAATAAATGCACAACTTTTGGGGTCACACAGGTTTGTGAGCATGCCATAAAATCTATTAGGGTTCACAAAAGTTCAAGCATTCACAGAAAGGAATGCTACATCCTTAAATATGAAAAACATCTTAAAAGCAACCAAAAGTACCGGCATGATTTCTCCAGTACTGCAGATTCACATCAGCACCAAGAATCTCAAAGACAACAGAAGATCATGTGCAAACTGGCAGAAAAGTAAAACTGCTTTCCATATGAAATTTTGAACCCAGGTACATTGTCACACAGGAGTAGAGATAAAAATAAAAGCATCTTCCAACACACAAACAAGAAAATCTATGTATTTACAAATCCCAGTAAAAGAAATTCCAAAAAGCTCTATTTTGTTTAATAGGAAAGAAAACAGAACCAGAAGGGAACAAGATTCTACAAAAAATAAGTGTGAAGAAACAACTGGAAAATATGTTAGTAGAATTTAAATGAGTACTGACTACTCACGATACTACCAATGACTTCCTTTGTTAAAATGAAATGAAACTAATAGAATCAATAACATAAGAAATAAGAATAAATCCAGTTTAAAAGTTTGGAAAAACTTACATCACTCACAGAATAATAGAAAGGCTGGTTAACCTTAGATGTTTACATGAAAACCTTAGATTTTTACATAAAAATTTCTTTAAGATTTTTAAAGAAAACCACCAAAGAATAGAAAACAATGTTTTATTATCTTAAGAAATCAGAAAAGAAGACAAGAATTAAAAATAGTTTAAAATAGAAAAGAAAACAACACAGTCTAATAGCTAATTAAGTACAAATATGATTGAGAAAAAGAAAATAAGTAGCTGCTGAGGTCCAGGAACTGACCTGACCAGTACAGCTAAGCCAGGGCATTGTAAGAGGTAGACCTGGCACTCAAACTTAGGCTTTGCTGTGTGGGTGGACACAAATGATTTCACAGAACAACTTCAGACAACACCCCTGTGAAACCAGGACAAAGCCAGACAAAACAAAACCACTGTGTGTTGTCTCAGCACCGACTGTCGCTATCCAAATCACAGAATATCAAACACCCAAGTGAATGCCACCCTCCATTTTATTTTATTTTTTTCCTTTTATTTTTTAAACCAATCACGATTTTTGTCTTCCTCTAGCCTCCCCTTCTATAGCTAAAGATCTGTTAAGTTATCCGCATGTAGAAATGTCCCCATTTTCTTACAACACAAAATCCAGAATAACCTCTTTTGTTAGACTTACCCCCAAATCAACCAACCGAAGCCCGAATCCAGTAACAGACCGTCACTGCCCTCTTACCAAGGTGTCTTCGTTCCTCAGGCTGTGCGATCTTCCACGATGTGTTGAGAAATCAGCAGGCTGCTCCACCACAGGTGCCTTGTTGGAGTTCTTTTGCCTGAGGGTACTAAAGTTACAATGAAATTAATGAGCTATCTTAATTGGCTTTTCTCATCAATGTGTTCTTAGGTGAATTTTAAAATGACCCTGACAGTAGTTCCCAATCTGCACAAAATTCCTATTGGTGCTTTTAGTTTTGTAGTCAGTCGAGAGAATTGGTTCCTTTCCAACTGGTTCCTTTCCAACTGGTTCCTTTTCAGAAACATGATATATCATGCATTCACATCATGATTTACAACTATTCTGTAGTTTTATTCATATAGATAATGTAGATGACTTACCAGATTTATTTCTAAGTAATATATAAGAAGCCATTCCTTGAGATATATCTATAACCACACTTACCTAGGTATCTATGTGTACATGTGAAGATACATATATATTTCTTTATATAGTTTTCACATACACCTTTTAAATTTACTCCTCCACATTTACACATTTTGTGTTATTACATTCAGCTATTCTTTCTTCTAATTCATTGCTTTCTATTTTTAACTTTAAATTATCTAGTATATTTTCTTGATGTCATCCTAGTATTTATAACAAAATGATAAGATCATTTACTTTTAATAAGCATTTTTAGAATGTGGATTTTCCTCTGAGTATAAATTTGGCCACGTTCTAAAAATAATCATATAGAAATATAGAGCATTCCTTGTTTTAATTTATAAGTAATATAAAGTTGCAATTATCATATATTTTATTTTGAAGAGTTGCTTTCCTCCAAGAGTATAAAACTTGACCTCTAATTTTTGTAATTTGTATTTTTAGAGCATTACAATAAAAATCTTTTTTTTTTTTTTTTTGGTTTTGCTTTGTTTTTGGTGCTAGGGATTGAACTCAGGGCCTTGTGCTTGCTAGGCAGGCATTCTACCACTTGAGCTAAATCCCCAACCTACAATAAAAATCTTATCTGTATAATAACTGAAAATTTCTTGTTTCCCTCACTTATCTTCATTCTAAATAATTTTCCATGAAGGCTTGAAAGGCAATGCCCTCTGCAAAAGGTAAAATCGTATACTTATATCTTCTTTATACACATCTTTAATACATGTGCTTCTTCATGAATAAGTTTTGCCATACACACTAAACTCTAAGGTACAAATAGGGCTGGGTGTAGTGCCACATGCCTCTAATCCTAGCACCAGGGAGGCTGAGGCAGGATTATGCATGAGGTTGAGACCAGCCTGAATTGAGTACCAAGACCTTGTCTCGAAAAACCAAAATGTAAATGAAGTACAAGTACTGTATTTGTTCTTTTCATTATTGCCTCATTAGAACCTGGCACAAAGCCACGCACACTCAAGAAATATTTGTAACTAAATCATTATTTTCATTTATTTTTTTTCCTTAAATGATCTGTCAGTAACTAAGAGATTTTTTTTTTTTTTTTTTTGGTGCTGGGAATCGAACTCAGGGCCTTGTGCTTACAAAGCAAGCACTCTAATCACTGAGCTAAACCCCCAACCCCACTAAGAGATGTTTTTAAAACCTCTCATTACTAATGCACTGTCAAATTTTCCTCAAATGTTAAAAAAAATGCATAGCATATATTTTTATCATATTTACCACCTATATTATTTAGGTACACTAAGGCTGATAATCTTTGGAATTGATTTCTAGTTTGATGCCTCCGGTAGCTTTTTTTTTTTTTTTTACTCTTTATTGACATTCTTTTACTGAATTTTATTGTTGATGTTTTCATTAATATGACCTTTTGACCTGTACATGGTGACATGTCATAAATACTACTTATGCTTTTGGTTTTTATACTTTCTTCTATTTCTTTTACTGCAGGTATTTTGCAAATGTCCTTTATTTGCTTTTTTTTAATTCTCCGAGTAAGAAAAATGTACGTTGTGCTTTAATAGTATACACTTTCAAATATGTAGAAAGTTAAGCTTTCTCAATACATCATTGTAACAAAGGAGGTAATTTACTTCACACTTGTACAATAGGAACATGGCAAGCTTTTACTCTTTGCACGCTTACCATCAATTCCCTACTTAAAGTCTGAAAAAATTCTGAAACTGTAGAATCAAATTTAGATGGTAATATCATTTACATCAGAAATCAAGAATTATTCTTGATGTACTGTTTTCATCCATGTTTACAAAAGTTCTTTAGTCTTACCTTTATACTACAATTTTCTCATTCTCAACTTTTTAGTTTTCATTTACTTCTAAGTTACTAAGATATGATTAAATACTTTTCTCCACAGGAAAATAAAGACTATACTTTCTGATCATACTCATATGAAAATTCTTCCTTTTGCCTCTATATAAACTATAAATGAGTTTTCTCCTGATATTTGCATTTGTAAGACTGAGGGCGGGATAATCATTTTTTCTTTTACACTTAACATTTTTTTTTGCCTTTATGCATGTAGAATTTTAATTTCGTTATCTAGATAGAGGTTTCATTTGCTTTAGGACCGACCTGTCCAATAGAACTATCTGTGATAATAAAAATGTCCTATATCTGTGCTGTCCAATATGGTAGCTAAAGCAATGAGTTACACACTATTAACAAGGACTTGAAGTGTGGTTACTGTAAATGTATTTTAATTTTTAATTAACACTGAAATATTACACGTAAGCAGTTGCTACTATATTGGATAGGACAGACAGCTCTAGAATGTTCTAGGATAGGGAAGAACAAGTAGAATTCTGTTTTGTGTATTTCCTTACTTTGATTTTACCTTCCTAATCAACCCTCTGCTGCTTGAAGAGGCAATTTTGATTTTTTTCCTTGGATTCTGTTGGCTGAAATGCAAACCTGGAATCTTGGTCCTTTTTGGCTACTCTCTCTTTTCAGACCCTTCAGCAGCCTTTGATTGCTTCATCTCCTTGGATGAACAAGGAAATTGCCACTTTTGTCTCATCTTTTTTCTCCTCTTTCCTAGTTGCCTGTTCCTTATACTGTAAGACTGGAGCTACTTTCTACCACCACTGTATTTGGCTGCTGCAGGTGAGTGCTGTGAGGGGGAAGTACTGGAGTCTTGCTTCCTCCAAGAGTTCTGTCTAACGTAAAGGTGGTCATTTCTTTTTTCTTTTTTTTTTGTTTTAAGATGAATTGGGCTTGAGAGGCTTAGGTAAGACAGATTCTTCTTCGTACAATGGTTCATTGTTTCACTTCCTACTGTCTTCTTACTCTCCCTTCTTGACACTTTCATTGTTTCTGAAAAGTCCGAACTGTCAGACTGCAACGATTCACTTCCAGACCTTTATTGTGGTTCATGAGTTGTTTTGTTTCTTTTTAAAACATACCAGCTTGAATGTCTAATCAAACCATCTTCTTGATTTTGGCTACTCCAGTAGATGTTCTCCTCTTCCTTTTTTGGCCACTTTTATACTTCATCTATCTTGGCTGTCAAATCAGCACTTTCTCCAACCGTGGTGGTTCACCTTTTTCAACCTATACGTAGCTCAGCAGCACTAGGAAACAGAAGAAAGTTCAGCAATCTGTTTCTTTACATGTATCCCTGCTATCAGACTCACTTTGGATCAAAAGCGCGGGTGAGGGCCTTTACAGCAAGTCTAAAATGATACTGAGCAGTCACGAATTCCAAAAATCTTTCCATCTGTGGACCTGCTCTTTCCTTCTCAAAGTCCACATCTTTGAGAATTTTTTTTTTTTTTTGGTTTGTTTTGAAACATGATCTCACTGTTACTTTAACTGGCCTCAAACTTGTGGACTCAAATTATCCTCCCGCCTCAGTCTCTGGAGTACCCGCGTATGTACACAAACCACCAGCCTGGCTATAGTCCACATCTTGATGGTACAAACTGCAAAGTACTCCTCTCTTCAGGCCAATGCTAATCTGAAGTCCCTTGTAGTTTCTGCTATCCAATTCGTTGCCACACACGGGACTAACGAGCTGACCCGCAACCCCTAGAGGGCCATCCCCATACAGGTTTGCCTGGAGAGAACAAGGTACTTACTGTCTGACGCAATCAGCACGCTTGCAAGGTGGAAGTGCACGCTGTCTGTGTCATCGTGTGCACGCTATTCTTTGTTTTATGAGAATTCTAATGTCTTGTCTCTGCCCTAACATGATTTTCTGGGCATTATACCTGTGCTACATTGCCAAATCAAATATGCCGGTTACCTTTCCATTTTTCAAGGTTTAACATACCGAGTAAGGAATCTTCGTCCTCAAACCGCTGAGATGAGATGAAAAACTTCCAGCCTCTCTGAATTCCCGGGAAGTACAATCCTCAGGCGACTCTCACGCCATCTACCAAGACAAGGGCTCAGAGTAAAGCCTCAGGATGACTAAGCAACTCAGAGACCGGAAGTGCGGCTTCACGTTCTACGCTTGACGTCATCACGTAAGGGCCCTCGCGGGCTCTGGGACTCAGCTGATCGGTCTTTGAACCTAGATGGCAGGTCGGAAGAGCTTAAAAAATTCCAGGAGAGCTTGTCCGAGGTGGCGTGTGTGGTTTCTTTTCCCTCACCTTGCCTCCCGCTTCCTGTGTGCCTCTGCTTTCTCTCCGTTTCTTGAGGCTTACGTGTTGGCGGATCAACCGAGAACACGAAGGAGCTAACTGCAGGGTCTGGTGATAAAAACAGGTGAGTTTGAGAGAGAAAAATTGGTATATGGGGGGGAGGCGTGTGAGAGGCTGGTTGCTTGTATCGTTTAAATTAAATCGGTATACAAGGATGCCTTTACCTAGGCATCTCATTTTATTACTTTGGCTTGGTAGCTATTTTGATTGTTTTAAGTCTCTCTTGAACTTAAGAAAATGTACTTTGATTACGCCTTTATTTCTTATCTTTCATATGTTCTGTTATTTTCTTATTGAACGTCAGTTACTTGAATCTTTGATCCCCAATCTTTCCATTATCCTCTGTTTCCTTTCTCTCCGTGTTCTAGAAGAATGTCTTAACTGCGTCATCCACAAATGAGTATAACCCAATGTTGAGTCTGCACTTTACTGCTGTTAATATTTAATTACCTTATCACATTTATACTCATGGTGCAGTCTTGCGTTAGCTCTTTCGGTTTTTTTATTTATGCCTGACATTGAGTCTGCACCTTTTACATTGCAGTTTTTGGGTATTATTTTTGGTCGATGTTCATCTGTTATTTTGAAGTCTGTTTTATGAATTCTTTTGCGTATATAAGCCACATACTCTGAAGTTTATTTTGGTATCCAGTTATGAATCGTTAAAAATACTTTTATCTTTTGTGTCTTAATTTACTATTTATTATTTTGCAGATTTTTATGTGCTCAATTTTTTGTTGTTGTTGTTGCCATTTTTGTTTTTCGTTTTTTCTTTACTTCCTTTAAGAAACAGCAGATCCATTCACCTGAACAAAGGAATACGTTCTGCTTGGTTTTCATTACCGAATGCTTTCTGACTCCTCCTTTTAAGTCACAGGAAGGAGAGCTATATAAGATACACAGACCCAAACTCAATGTCCCGTGGTTGTAGGCTTTTATTTAGAATAGCTGACCCGAAAAGTCTTTTCTGTTCTATTTAGTTATCTTCCTTTTTGGAGCAGTTTAATCTATACAATCTGAAGCAATCTGTGGATTTTCATTTATAGGAAATGATAAGTGGAAAAATATAGCTCCCTAAGTGCAATTTTCCTACAAAATTCAGCCCTTTCTTTTGAAAAACTTGAAGTCTAACTTATGTAAAGCACTACCCTCTGCTTTATAGCTGTCAATTATATTTTATATTTGAAAGTGTTTGTTAGAATTATATCAAAAGACAGGGAAGGGAAGTGCTGAGCCAGTCATGCTCAAGAGAAGTGAGTTTTCATCCCTTTGAAAACTGAAGACTTCTCTTCTGTGAGCTAGGAGTATACAATAATTTGATGGATTGAACACCCTGTCAACATTCTCTCTATGTAGCCATGTCATCTACCTCAGTACTTTATCTGAGCTATGGTACATGGAAACATCTCATTAAATCTTGTTTCAAGAACCCAGACCATCATTCTGAAATTGCATACATTGTGTTCTCTCAGCAAGATGAGGATAGGTGGGAAGCAAATTAGACATTCTTTTTTTTGGGCGGGGGGGTTATCCGGGATCGAACTCAGGACCTTGTGCTTGCTAGGCAAGCACTCTACCACTTGAGCTTAATCCCCAAGCAAAATGACTCTGGCAGTCACATTCCTTGTCCTGCTTCATTTTTTTTTGAGGGGGGGGGGTGTGCTGGGGATTGAACTCAGGGCCTTGTACTTGCTAGGCCAGCACCCTTCCACTGAGCTAAATCCCCAGACCCTAGATATTCTTAACTTTGTCACACAGAGTGGTCTCAAAAGTCTGGTCACATAAATACCTACATTTGTACAGTTCTTTGATCTCATAAAATGCCACTCCCTTCAGAGGGAAGCAGGCATGTATTCACAGGTAGAATAGATCAGTGGGGAACTCAAAGGAACTTGACTCTCAGGAACTCAAAGAGGGGAATCTTTGTTTAACTAAAGATTTTCTTTCTTATGTCATTCATGTCATTCCCAAACTCTGTCACCTCCCTTGCAGTTCCCATGTCTTTTGGTGGTAGCAGTTATTCATTTGGTTAATAAACATGATTTTATTAGCATCTGTGTTGAACTCTGGAGATATAATGATAGTAACACATATCTTTGCTGTCACAGAATGTACAAGTTTAGTGAAAGGACGGCCAGTGAATAAGTAGATGAACAAATAAATATTGATCAAAGGTGTGTTGATCCCTATGAAGATAATAAAAGGAGCAATGGCTGAGTGCACATAGGGGATTAATTTAAAAATGGTAGCTAGAGATTTCTCTATTTACAATGAGAAGTGTTTCATGAAGTGTTGTAAGAATGACAGTCTTTATCCTAAACAGAATAGCAAGTGGAAAGGCTCTGAGATGGAAATAGGGAGAGTAATTAGAGGGTAGTGGGAATGAAATCAGAGAGGAAGGCATGGGCAAAGCCATGCAGGTATTGAGAGCGGGCATGCAGGTTTTGAAGGTAAGGAATGTGGAATGAATTCTAAATACTGTGTGATGCCATTGAAGAATTTTAACTAGGGAGTAAAATGACATTTTAAGTAGGGAGTAATGGGATATATCTAAAAGCTATGACATTAAAATGGGGAATGGTTTAAGGATTTGTAGCAGGAGTAGAAGCAAGAAGGCTATTAAAGTTTATTACACTATGTACATCAGAAGTGGGCACATTTGAAATATATTTCAGAGATAGGATTGATAGATTTCCCACTAGTTTGGATATAGGATACAGAGAACAAGAAATAATTAAAGATGCCTTCAGCATTGTTGCTTGTGCAACTGAGGAGGTGACAGTATCTTTTACTAAAGTGTGGCAGATAAGAGAAAGAAGAATTTTATTGGGGAAGGAGAAATCAAGAATTTGTGTTTGGACATGATGCTTTTGGGAGGTCTTTGAGTCAAATACACCGTTGAATACATGTGCGTGGAAGTCATTCTAGACACCTGGAGTACCAGTGACACAACTTTTAGAGTTGTAATTTTGTATATCTGCGTGTGTCTGTGTGTGTGTGTGTGTGTGTGTGTGTGTGTGTGTGTGTGTAGAGATCTCCCCTAAGGGAAGCATCTAAGAAGAGATGGTAAAGAAGTAAGAAAAAGCTTTCAACAACTTCAACAATTAGAAGTCAGGTAGGTGGAATGAGAAGACTGCAAAAAGAGACTAAAACTGAGAAGACCATAGTGTATGTAGCCATGTGAAAGCCATGGAAGGAAATGTTTGAGAAAGTAGGAAGTAGTCATATGTGTTGGAGCAGCTAAGAGGTTGAGGAAGATGATATAATTTTGGCCTTGTGATCTCAAAAGCCATTAGTGATTTTGACAAGTACAATTTCATTTCAATGTTGGGAGTTCTAGCAGAGTGAAAGGAAGTTGAAAAAACTGAAAAATTAATTTTAAAGGGAGAGATGTAAAGTAGCGAATGGCAATTGAGCGAGTGACTGTGGCATATGTAGATATTCAGGTGAACCAAGCTTTGGGTACAAGCTGGATGAGGAAAGGGAAGACCATGCTCAATATGTGCAAAGGTAACAGGAAGAATAAGTTCTGGTGCTGTTTTGTACAGGATGATGGCTATAGTTAATAATAATATATTAGTTAATAGCGATGACAGCATATTGTCAAAATAACTGAAAGAATGGATTTTTAAAATTCCTTGCTACAAAGAAATTATAAATGTTTGAGTTGATGGGTGTGCTAATTAGCCTGATTTAATCATTTCATGTATACATGTATTGAAATATCACACTTTAACCCATAAATACATACAATTATTGTCAATTAAAAATAAAATAACTTTTAAAAAGAGCTTTGACATTCAAGGAGGCAAAGGAATATGACTAGCTCAGGAAAGACAGGAAATTAAAAGAAGCTTTTAAGAGATGGGAGATTCTAGACCATGTTTATCTTCTGATTATAGTGATCTAATAGAGGTAAAAGAGACTATTGATGAAATTCAAGGGAAGACAGTCCATAAGAGTGATATCCCTGGGAAGTTATGAAGGAATGAATCCAGAATACAAACAAGAAATTGGGTTTTGATAACAGGACAGGAGGACCCTCAGCTACTATAATAGGAAAACTGAGGAAAAAGATTAGATGCAGGTGAGTTTATAGTCTTAGAGAAAAATTGTGGTCTCTACCAACCTCTGCTTATCTATTAGCAGTTGGAGTAAAGGCCCTGTCACATGCTTATATAAGCCATCAGAAAATCCACCATATCCTTTTTATTTATATTCATATGGTAGTTCTCTTTTTGTTTTTTAAAAAATTTTAATCAGTACATGTTTGCAATCATAATGAGTGCATTCGTTGGAGGGGTACATATATATACCACATAATCTTTTTACGTGCAAAAATGAAATGTCAAAGTCGAACAAGAACTAAGCCAGTCGCTTTTCTCCTTGGTAACTAATTGTCAGAACCATTGATTCTGACTCCCCTATCTTCTCCCTAGAGATCAGGTGCCAGACTTTGGGTAATGAGACAACCATGGTAGAAAATGCTTAATTCTGTTCTGCATCTCAGTTAGCTTTGTCTGTATTTACCCACATACTGCACACCTGCTGCTATGAATCCTTTCTTATCAGTGTTACAAAAACTCATTTAAGTGATAAGAATTTGAAGTGGTTGTTCTTTTGTTTTAAAAGTCTAAAAATAGGGAAATGTATATACTGGAAGTGGAACGCAATATCCTTTGAATACATAACCAGTACACCAAAATGTTGAAGAAACAATAAAACAACCTAGCTTGGGAAGCCATTTTTTGGTATACATTTTTAAATACTTCTTTTTGACATGATCTTCAGGGCAGTGCCCTGGGATTTGGAGCCTGACTGGTCTAGCTAGCTGACACTTACGTATCCCCTTGTAGATGCATCTGACAGCCCACAGCTTACAGTAATATTTATGGACAACTTTGAACTCAATCACACAGCAAGTAAGACCATACAGAAGAAGGAAAAGCAATGACAACTATTTAATAACACTTGCTTTATTTTTTCATATTTCTCAGACACAAAGTCAAGGGTTAAGTGAACACATTAAGGGGGAGAAATGCCTGCCATTAGAAAAGAGTGAACAGTGGTATATTTAAGGAAAATTTCAAAAAATACTACATAGTGGAGGATTTTCTCTTCCTAAAATGAAGTGTCACTTTAGCTTTCTACCCACATATGTCAATTTAATTATAAAACAGATTTTATAAGTCAGAAGCAATAACAGGGTGCTGAGTGAGTGAGTGTGTATGTGTGTTCACAAGTGTGAAATTTTTTAAATATTCAATGTGAAGATTTTTGCTCTCCAGAGAGTTAATCAAACTGTCAGGTCCAAGACCAAAAACTGAAAAGCACACCCAGCGGTATGTCATGGTAACTTAGCAACCAGAGCTGAAGAGGTTAAGACAGAAATCGCTGTGATTTACTTATATTTAAGAATTTCTACCTTCTACTCTCTCAGACCTCTCCCTGTTCAACACGTACAGAACACTCTGATTCCTCCAGGTGGCAGTTCACCAAATCATATCTTTCATATATTTTAATGATCTAGTTATGACGATTTCTGTTTGTGGAGGATAAAAGGAATCGTCCATCTCCTGAGACCTGAATTTCAGAGCATCTGTGGATTCGTCCTTGATCGGCACTCTAAGTCTTCTATACGTAGCACAGGTGTGGCCAGCTGGACTCATAATTTTCTATCAGATTGTGCAATACTGTCTGCTAAGCAATTCCAGTGTGTAAGTACAGCATCCAAGGCCTGAGCAGTTTCCTAACAGGTCTGTTCTGGTACTGAGCAACAGTCACTTGCCTCATTTGCAGCTGTACAGCCCCTGGAAGGGCATCACCATAGCACTTCCTGTGGTAGGTTAAGTCCCCTAGGTCGGTCATCCCAAAATGAAATGTATAAAGGAGATTTTGAGTTCTGCCTAGCTGTGCTCCCTAATGAACTCCAGCCTAAGTGATCTTTTGTTCCTTGCGATGAAAACTAATGCCAGTCTTATATGTGATTTATAGATAAGTATCTCTGCATTTATTGGGATATAGCCTTAAAAATGACGTGTATCACTAATAAAAAATTTGGAGGCTCCAACTTTATCACACCGTGATTCTTTTTCTGGTTTTGAGTCCGTTGGCTGTACAACCTGAGCTGCTCTGAACCTCCTTGACTAACCTGTCCCTTCAGCCAGGAGTGATCTGCTTACCACTTTTTTCCACTTGTCTTTGAGCAGAATAAATATGTATCAAATCCTGAAGAAAATCTCTTGATATTAATGAGTTCACAAATCATTTCATTAATAACTCTTTCAATACTGACTTCTGCTGAATTTGGAATATACCTCTTCTCCCCAACTTTTTCTTATTGTTGGCCATAGCTTTGTCCTTAAATGTGGCTGGATCATTCTTTCCTTCAAAAATTAATTATAGGGGCTGGGGATTTAGCTCAGTGGTTAGAGTGTTTGCCTTGCAAGCGCAAGGCCCTGAGTTCAATCCCCAGCACCAAAAAAAAAAAAAAAAAAAAAAAAAAATGAGTTATAACCCTTCTGCTACGTGCTTAGTGGTGGGTACAGTGTGAAGTATACAATGTCGAAGAAGAAAGGGATTGTCTTTGCCCGCTTTCAGCTTACAGTTCAGCAGGATGCTATGAATAAGGAAATTGGCAAACAAAATAATTCAATGTTTTGAAACCAAGTTTCTCACCCTCAATGTTGTTGACATTTTAGACAAGATAATTCCTCTTTGTGCAGGCTGTCCTGTGTGCACCCCTAAACTCTGCACCTCAGATGCCAGTAGCAAGCTTCCCCTCTCCACTGTCATGATAACCAGAAGTATCTCCAGATCTTACCAGATGTATTCCAGGAGGAAGGCCATACTTCAGGGTTAGAACCACCTTTTAAGGACTAAAAAGGGAAATAAGAATCTGCTGTGGCAGAAAATACTGAACAAGAAAGATTTATTTGGATAAAGCTGAGAAAGCCGTGCCAGGGGGAAGAGGTGTGAACTGACACCTGAAGAATGTGAAGCAACCATCCTGCTAACATGGATGAGAAAGAACTTTGTAGGGTGCAAGAATAGCAAGTGCAAAGTTGACTCTTTAGCTTGATGAGCTGTGAAAATTGAGAGAAGGCCAGACTTGCTAGAATTTAGTGGCAAAATATAAGATTGGAGACATAGGCAAAGGCCAGAGCACATGGGCCTTGTAGACTACTGTGAAGATCAGCTCAGGAAAAATATTTCTTATCCTATATCTGTTTCATGTTCATTCTGTGGGGATGAAAGAAAACCACTGTGCATATTCTTACGTAACTTTTAAGGAAATGATAATATTAGACATCAGAAATGAGTTATTCTTTCTAATAATTGAATTTTAACTTTAGGGGGAGTAGTGAGCTACACATATATTTATGTGTAAAATTTACTGGGGAGAAGGTTGATTTCTGCAGTGGCCATTTTAGTAGTTAATTTAGAATTAGGTATTAAGATCTCAAAAACATGCTTAGTTGTTGTAGAAATAAAAACTGGGGAAGGGACAAAATGTAGATATTATTTTATGAATTTAGAAGTGTATTTGTCAATTTTTCTAAGAAAATCATTGAGGAAATTAAGTTACTGTGCTCTAGTTTGAATAATGAAGTTTGGTGAATCCCCAGATCTCTAAATTTATCTGCTTTTCTGGGGTGAAGTACTTGTCGCTTTCAAATTTTTGAACCCTAGTTTCTTAATCTGTAAGTGGTTAGGATATTTAAAATCTATTCAATATCTTACCTGCTTCATTCTCTGATTTATTTTCGTATTTTGTCCCCTTTCACCAAATGCATTTTAATTTGTGGTCATATCCTCATAACTAGAGAGAATAACTGGGGAAAATGTTTTCTTCTTCCCCCATGTGGATTGCTTGTTTTTTAGTTTTAGATGGTGTATAACACATATCACATTCTTTTTTGCATAACTCAATCACTTTGTCAAAACCTAAGGTGAAATTGGCAGGTGTCCGTTTTCCAGCATCCAGCCAAAGATATGTCCAAGAGCAATTTGCTGAAAAGAAATAAGAAACTTCTTCAGTCAAACTTTCTCATGCCTGCTGCTCTTGAAAGCTGTTTGTATGGGGAAAAAAAATCTAAAAACGCAGATATAAAAAGCAACTCTGCTTGCATCTGTTCAAGTTGTCATCACATGTAACCTGATTTTCCAAATCTCTGTGATGTCTGGACCCTTGTTTCCCAGCAAAAGCCAAAACAAACTGTTTTCATGAGTCTTGATTTCTGTCTGTTTGCAAGCCATGCCCAGTTTGCCCATCAGGCAGACATCTGGCATGGTGACCATGGCACAGCTTCCTCCTGGACCCTCAATCTGAGACAGGGCCCAAGCTGTACTTTCTCAGAACTCATCTGAAGATGTGGAGGTCAGTAGCAGGTGGGGTAAATGTACTTGTTTCTGACACTAGGACTAAGCGGAAAATATTTTGGGGACAAAGGGTGACCAGAGACTGATTTTGTGTTTTGGAGAATAAGGGCAAAATGAACAGTAGTCTCTCAGCTGCCCTTGGAAACACTGTTAAAAGAGGAGAGAAAGACTCTGTGTGTGTGGAAGAGAGGGAGAGAGGAGGGGGATGAGAATTTAATTGATAATTGAAAGCTATAAACTATCACCAAATCATTCTATGATTTGCCTACTCCTTCAAGTTTTTTTTAAAGTCTTTTTTTTCTAAAGAGATATTTTTGCAAGAAACAACATGGACTTCCAGTCTATTTTGCTATCATCTGTACTTAACTTTTTGCTGAACTTTTTGTTTTAAGCTACATTCTGACCTTTTGGACAAAAGCAGTATTTTTAGAGCCAACTTAAAAATTTTGAGTAAAGATGCTTCTGTACTCTGAAAAAGAAAATTCTGTAGATATCTCTTGTACATTTGAGAAAATAGTGAAAATGGGGTGGGATTTGCTTAAACTTAAAGGCTTTTATAGTTAAAACACTGAAATAGAAATACTACTTAGTTTATTACTGCTTCGTAACTGCTGGTCCCAAAATTTAGTGATTAAGACAGTATGCGTTAGTTATGTTTCTGGGTTGGCAGTTTGGGCTGGACTCATCATTCTTCTAGTCTTGGCTGGGTGCCCTCCCTGTGCAGTCACAGGCCTGTCAGCTAGGCAGGTCTGCTACTGGGAACTGTCTGGCCATCAGAGAGAGTGGCTGTGAGAGTAGGCTGCATTTCTTTCATCTTTCAGCAAACTAGCCCAAACATTGTTTACATTGGTTGCAGGAGTCTCAGAAAACAAGCAGTGGCCTTGACTTGGAATGGTGCAGTATCTTTTAGCCTAAAGCAAGTAACAGACTGCGCTCAATCCAGCATGGGGAACTATACCCCATGATTTCATGGGAGAAAATATACAGCCACCTTGCAAGGGGTGTGAATATAAATACAAAGAAAGGTAATCTGCAATCTACCTCATTAACCAGTATTACATCATACATACTTCATAACGTATATACATCTCATCAACTTTTATAAGAACTTGATAAGTTAAATATCACTTTTCCATTTCAGAGTTGAAAAAAGTAAAGTTTTAAGGAGATTAAGTGACTTGTCTAAGAGTATAAATAATTATAGAAACTCTATCTTGGACCAGGATTTGTATGACCCAAAATATTTTTAACTCTTATATCACATATATCTCTATTTTCACAGTTTCAAATTCTATTAAATTGTATTATCAAATTGTAGCATCTTTCTTCATCTTTCTCTGCTCAAAATTTTATTACACTTTATTTTATCTAATTTATTGTAGTTTTCTCTAATAAAGAAAATTTGAGATTTGCTAGATTTTGTGTAGACTAACTTGAACATTTCGGATTTCTTAAGTCTCAATAGTAATCTATACTATGAATTTATTTAACATTAAAAATCATTTCTTGGGCAGGAGATATAGTTCAGTGGTAAAGCACATGCTTAGTATAGACAAGGCCCCAGGTTCATTTTCCAGCAGTACCAGAAAAATGTTTTTCTTGACTATTTTCCATTCTTCATAAATAAAATAGAAATCGGGGGAGGAGGGTAGGATGAAAGGTGTTCAAATAGAGGCAAACAGAGGAGGAGAAGAACAGAGATAATGAGTGTTGTAGAACCAGTGTGTAACTTTGGTTTCTGTCCTGGGAAGATCTTCCTCCAGGGCAGGTGCTTTGCACATAATAGAATACAAAGAGCCACGTTCCCAAAGTCAGAAGACTTGCATTGTGAGACCCCTAGCAGGACTGACTAGTTGTTTACAATTGGTGTATCACTTTTCCAGACCTCAATTTCTGCATTTAAAAGTAAAGGTGTTACAGCTATAAGCAACCTTGGATATAAAGTAATCCAACCTGCTAAATTCACTGCACAAGCATATGTGGAGGAAAGGACTATGGCTGAAATTTAACCAGCCCACTGTGCTGGGCTCTGTCAAAGCATTACCTTTTCCACTTTTCAAACTGTCATCTTTCAGTAGAATGTATACACTGCCTGAGCCTGCCAAAGGGATATCTTTTCAAATTCTCTTGAATTGCTGTGAGGCTAGCTTCGGTGTCACCCATAATGGTCTCCATTCATTGGCTTTAGTAAAATGGAAGTGATTCCTGCACAAATTTTATGTTCTCCTCTTGAACTATGGATTAACGTAATTATCATTTCCTTCTAATTGAGTACAAGAACATGGTGGTAGCAGTCTCATAAAAACATCACCTGTTGTTTGATAAGTGTTAGTGACCTCCTCTCCCCTTATTCCTGATGCCTGAGGTTAACTTCCTCTTTGAAGGAAAAGAAACGTTAGTCAGATAAGCTCTGCTCTAGGGGTCAGGAGAAACTCTTTGCCTTGGTTTTGTCTGCTTGCTGCTTCCCATCCTCAGAGAAAGAGCCCTTAGCCTTCCAGGTGAAGGCGTGAGAGTGTGGGTAAGATCATGAAAAGTCTTTTAGTGGGGTGCCATAGAACAGCCAGGGACAGTGAATCCTGATGTCCAGCAGATGCTCAGCCAGGATTTTTAGCCTCGAGTCCCATACTGTGCTTGGAAGCAGAACATCAGCTTTTAAGGAGAATATGTGCTGGCCTCATGCAAATCTCATTCAGGAATCTGACATAAGCAGACAGCCAGAAAGTTCACAGAATCTGTGGGCACTTTGGGCTCAAGTAACATAAATAAATACTCAAAGAGCATTGTTCAGGTGAGTTCTGCTTGAGTAAATTCTTATTGTATTACTCTGATCCCTGCTTGTCAGATGCTTAGCCTCCTCACACCTATGAGCTAAGCATTTCCATTATATAGTTTGCTTTTACCATCTTATGCCATCCTTCCTCTAACAGGGCTTTAGGCTGTTAGAATATGAATAAAATCTCTGTATACTTGTTCTACATTTTATGGTAATGTTTTCCAGAAACAGTGCTTACTTTTTAATAATAATGATAATAATAACTGTTACTACAATAGTGTGCTAAAAGCTTCCATAAGAAAATACAGATTAAGGTTCCTTAAACAATAGCAGTTTATTTACTCACTGTCTGGAGGGCGGCATTTCAAGATCAGGGTATCTACAGATTTGGTTTCTTTTCAGGCTTTCACTGTCTGGAAAATGACAGGCTTTGCTTGGTCCTCACGTGGTTTTTCCTTGATATGAAAGTTCCCCTCCTGCTTCTATCTGCATCCTGGTCTCCTCGTTTTATAAGGACACCAGTGGTACTGAATTAGGCCCACTCCAAAGGCCTCATTTCAATTTAATCACTTCTTCAAAGACTTTGTGTGCAATTACAGTTATATTCTGAGGTACTAGGAATTCAGCATAAGAATCTGGAGGGACAGAATTCGACCCATAGTAATGATTATTTCTGTCTTGCACAATTCTAGTCATTTTGTTTGACCGAACACTGTGGATAGTTTGTACCGGATTGTTCTTTTTTGGGGTAGGAGAGGTGGGGAATCTGTCCTGTGCATTGTAGTATACTTAGTATCACCCCTGGCTTTTACATGTTAGATGCCAGAGGCACCCCTTTTTCAGGCAATGACAACCAAATGTGTCTACACACATTGTCCATTTTCCCTAGGGAACAAAATTGCTCCTACTGAGAGCCATTGAGTACAGTCTTATCCACGGTATTCCAAGGTAACTTTTCATATCCCCATTTTATGAAAAAAGTTACTGAGATTAAAAGAAGTTGAATGTCTGGCCAAAGAGATTTAGTGGCAAGGCCAAGATTTGAACCCTAGTTGTTTTTTTCCAGGACATTAAGCTGCTCCCTAGTGGCGACACTACACCTCTTCGCCCTTGACTGCTGTCTCTAACCTTGTTGGACCGAGCTCTGAAATGTTGGCCTGAAGCATCAGTCCTCATATGATGGTTTTTTTAAAATCTTTGTGCAAGCTCAAACCATAAATCAATGGTGCCTTCAGTGACTTAAGTGTATTGCAGATTGACAACATAATAACCACACTAACTGCCTTCTAAAATGGTTACCAATAATTGAGAAATAGATGGAAGGATACACAAAACCACAGATTACAAAGCTTAATCTAATCATCTATCCACCCCTACCATGTGTGACCCCCCAAGTTTATGGAAATGAAATGTGAGGTGTTGGGATATTGCCTTTGACTACACAATGAATTCATCCCAGAATTAAGATTTAAAGTTTGCCTTATGGGAAATTGTTGAAAAATTTAAAAATTCTTGGGCAATACATCCCTAAAAATGTGACAGCTCCAGAGTACTATTCAGTTTTTTTCTTATGAGCCCAAGTACTCATCAGCTGTTACTTGAACTTTAGTAACTAAATGAGTGTGCACATCTGTGTGAGGCTGTGTTCTGGGAAGGAGCCCTGCCTAAGTCTCAAGAGGTAATCCTTGCTTCCATACCATGAAGCCCAAGACTTGATTAACTTTATCTTAACATACCAATAAATGTTGTATTGGCCATAAAAACAGTCAACTCTAGTATAAATCCAGCTCCAGTATTTAATTCCTTGACCTTCCATGTCAGAGATTCCCAGAAGCAAGCTGCATGCCCTGTGAAGTGTCTCCTTTTTATTGGCTCTAAATTTACCGTGTGATCACTCTGTAGCTCCTCCACTCCTCCTGCCAGGAGACAACATAAAAAAGGGCTGTCCCAGAGACCTTCATGTTTGGGAACATCTTTATCTACCCTGCTCTATTCCCTCTGCCACAGCTCTTCCATATGGTAATGAATCTCCTGGGGGAAAGTGCAGGATGCTTTTTGAAGCTAATGAGAGAAAATCTTCATATCTATTGTGAATGATACCAAACTGAATTCTCCAGAATATTGCTTCCTCTTTATCTGTTACTTTAATAACTTACTTTAAAGTTTCTAATCTCTATCATTCCGGCTATAATTTTTTTTAAAGGTGCCATCCAAAAGAATGAATTTTAGACATAAATTTTTATTTTAAACCAAAGATATACCATGTAAGGTACAAAATATCTATGATAATGTGATCATCAGGTATATCTGCAATGTACCAATACATGTTCTTGGTAAAAATAAAATTAAAAAAAAAACTCTGCATAGGGATCGCTAATAGAGACACTATTTATAGGAGTATATTTTAAACAGTATGAGAAAACTACGTGTCTTTATTCCCCTACCTTTTTTTGAAAAGACTTACCGTATTGGAATTTTTATTTCTATTTTGTCTTGCTGTGTCTTTTGAGTATTATAAATTATACAGGGAGAGGTAAGACATAATGGTCATCTTTCCCTGGAAGCATCTGTGACTAATTCTTAACCAGAGTCATCAGCATCACTCCTGAGGATTTTTCTAAACTATACCCCATGATGTTTTTTCCTGCAGAGATGCAAATAGACTCTGATGTGCTGCAAATCATAGAGCTACTGTTACCAGTGATTGCACATCCCATCTCTCAAGTGGGCCTGGGCTGTAAAGTAACATTGAGAACCAATGGTCTGTATTAAAGAAAATGTATTTTGTTGAGTGGGGCTTGTTAGAAGATCAGGTTTTAGATTTTTCCCAAGTGCCTTACCCTCTTCCTATATCTTTATACATGTTCTTTACTCACTCCACATGTCCTTTCCTGCTTTTCCTGATTTTGGTAGGTTCCTGGCTCTACTCTGGTTACCAGGCAGAGTTAGTTGTACTGGCCTCTTCTTTCATAGCCCCTCAGCATTTTCTCCTGATACATAGCACCTAACTGTCCCAGAGTCTCCCTATCCTCTTATTAGACGTTCAAGTATTCACAGTTAGAAATGATACCTAATCATCTTCATATCCCTAGTCCAAAGAAACTTGCCTGGCATATCGTGGAGGCTCAATAAATGGCCCGTGATAGATGAAGGTCACAACTTTAGGCAGAGGAAAGGCTGAGAATGTGAGGGAATTGAGAAAAGAGTTATGGGGAGAAGTCTGGGTAAAAGACCAGAGGCAGATTTTACCTACTTCACAGATGTGTCTCTAACTAGTCAGAAAAAGACAGCAGGAAAAAGAAAGAAAAAAATGTTTTACTTCAAGTGACAAAGTAAAAATGAATTGATTCATTAACTTATTAGAGTCCAGACAATTGTTCTTCCTAATTTTTGATGGAAGAGTAAAGGTTTAAAATGCCCTACATCTAGAAGTACTGATACATTCCTTGCAGTAGACATACAGGGCAAATCAGAGGACATGTCACTAGAATGGGTTCTGAAAATTTGATGAAAATTGGGTAAATTTTCCTTTAACAACAGAGGATACAACAGAAGAGAACTTAATCCTAGAATTTAAGGAAAAAAAAAAAGACTTGAGAATGTGGTTCTTTATAATAATAAGGGATGTTGTCATTTAAGTCAGTCAACCAAAACAGCCCGGCAGATCCCACAAAAAATGGAATTGCAAGAGCAGACATTGACTCGTTTTGCTTTGTACCAAGTGACAGAGGGAAATATTCTCTCCCCCTTTACTTTTGTAACAGAGAATAAATATTAGAGCAAGACTCAGATCTCTGCAACAAAAAGGAAAATGCCAACATCCTTAAAACCTTATCTGACTTTGCAGGTAATCGCTTGCCCATGTGTCAGAGGCTAGTGAAAATTAAAATGGTCACGAACCTGTGGTAAAACAAGATGGACCCTCTTAACAGTTTTTCACCTTTGACTTGCTTTTCTATTTCCCATCTGCATACCCTACTTTATTATTTGTGTCCAAGAGCCCTTTAAAAGCCAGTGATGCCTAGCAAGCACAAGCCCCTGAGTTCGATCCCTAGAACAACAACAACAACAAAAAAGCCTGTGATGACGAAAGACAACTTTGGCCAAGCCACGATTTAGGAGAAGGTTGTATTTAGAAAGAGCCTTGGGTAAAATGGCGTGCACCTGCCTGAGTCCTGGGACTGGAAATGCACTGGGGGATCCTGGGGAGGAAACAGTCCCGTTGCAGAGGTGCACAGCGAGCCCAGAAACCCAGGGCAACTGAGAAGCATGGAGAAGCGCACTCAGGCATCTTTGTGGGTCCCTTGCCCAGCTCTGGCAGAAGGTGGGTTTGGGTGTTGGAATGGCCAACGGGTACCTTTTTTCCCCCTTTCACTTAGTACACCTTCTATCTGCAAATCACAGAACCAGCAAAGTACCTTACTAGAATTTGTGTTAAATCATGATCACAAAACGTAATACAGTAATGACAAACTCATGGCATTAAGATGTCCCTGTCAGCATTCAAATTCTCAGATATGCCCAAAACTCATTTTGCTTCTCTGTTATCTGGCTGTTTCCTAAATCCTTTTCAGAGTAGCTGTGACTTTTAGAATGACTTGGTGGATGGGGAAATAAATGGAATTTATGAATATGCTCTCTCTTCTAGGGATGTTCCCTGTGCTGAGAGATTGAACAAAATATATCTAAAATTGGGGGTAGGTGTGACTACTAGCAAAAGCGAAGTAGTCTAAATGAAAGAACACTCAAATAGTGGCTTTTGCTCTTGTTTGTTACCGATTATGGCAGCAAATACCGTCCCACTTGGCGGGAGTATGCACCTCAGCCGCAGCCCAGACCTATTCTTGGCAGTGAGAGCTGTTGGTCCCCACACAGCCAGGAAATAGGACATTTCAGGTATGAGATGTTCTCAGAAAACACAGAATGTGTTCAAAAAGAAATCCAGTAAAAGACACATTATCCTTAATCCCCATCAGAATAGTCACCCTTGTTCAAGCCTCCTCATCCCATCACTCTTGCCTCTTTATGAAGTACTTCTGGAAGTCCTTTTTCACGAGCGTCTCCAGTTGTGCTCTTGTGGCTGTCTCGATGTCCTGAATGAGTCCAGGATGCTTACCGTTCATGATCATTGTGGTTTAGGGGAAGGTCCGGAAGTTTCATGATGCCAAATCTGGTAGATAAGGTGGACGAGGACCCACCGTGCTATTTCTACGAGCTTGCCTTTCTGTAGGCTAGCGCTCAGCACCATTCCGCATGTTTCTGAGCACACGTGGTAAAGACACTGATGCAAGAGCCTGCTTCATCAGACTCTGGCTTATCAGACTCTGCTTCATCCAGCACTGCTTCAGAAAGCAGCAGGAACAGTGAGATGTGTGTGTTTGAAGCGAGGGAAGTATTTTGAAGGGGGTTGATAGCAATACATCTTTTATTGTAGTAAAAACATTTCATTGAAACATTCACTGTATTTTTGATTACTCCGTGTAGTCTTTTCAGGTATGCATGGCAACACTTAATGGTGAGTGAACTCACCACATTCCTTCCTTCCAGAGCTTCGTCATGTTTGATTTTGTTTTTTAAGGAAGAGAAGGAAAGAAGGTGGATTCGTATAGATAGGTAACAAGAAACAGTTTTTCCAGGGGTAAGAGTAGGCAGTTACCTCCTATGGTAAGCCCCTGGCTGCTGCCAGAATGCTGGTGTAGGCAAGAGAAAAAGCTCCGTTCACCTGGTCTCTACAAAGAACAAGTATCCATCCAATAGAAGCAGGAGCAGAACCTGAACACCCACGAGTGGATTGAATGGGAACCTATGTGATCTAATTCAGCCAACCTCACATTTTTGGCTCTGGGAATTGGTCTCATGGAAGACAATTTTTACATATATGGGGGAGGAAGGATTTTTTTAATTTCTTGTTTTTATTAGTATGTGTTTGCGATACATAATAATGACATTCCCCAGCACTAACATCACTGGCTCAGCCCCACCTTAGATCATCAGGCATTAGATTCTCATAGAGGAGTGTGCAACCCAGATCGCTTGCATGCACAGTTCACAGTGGGGTTCACAGTGGGGTTCAGGCCCCCATGAGAATCTAGTCCAGTGATGGCAAACCTTTCAGAGATCGACTGCCAAACTGTAACCCCAAACCCACTTATTTATGGCAAAGTGCCAACACTGCAATTAAGTCTGAATACTGAGGTTTTAGTTTAAAAAAAAAGAAAACTTTGCATTAACATCTTTTGTCTTAAAAGAAAAACACTGATCTAATCCCAGCGCCGATCTGACTGGAGGCAGAGCTCAAACAGTAATGTAAAAGGTGGGGAGCCCCTGTAAAACACATGAAGTGTCGTAGGCTTGCTCCCTGGCACTCCCTTCCTGCTGTGCAGCCAGTTCCTAAGAGACCTGGACCAGTCCCAGGGTTGGGGACCCCTGGTCTAATTGGAGGAAAGTACAAAAAGTCCAGTTACCATCTAAAGTGTGTTTCCTTTGTTGACATCAAAACACTCCAGTGCTTTCTAATGCACGTAGGGATCCATTAATCTCTTGCTGAAATGCCTAAATACCCTTTAACTGTAGCCTGTTTTCAGATTATTAAGGCTAAGGTATTTTGGAAGTTATCTAGTTCTCACTCTTTTCCTCCATTTTGCTTGCACATACAGCCCAGATTTTAGACACATTTCTTCCTCTGTCTAGAATGTTTTGCCCAATCTTAGTATGCCGTCTTCTTTTCAGGCCTCAGTTCAATGCCACCTCCTTCAGGAGGTATTTTTTTTTACTAGTATGTCCCTCATCCGGTCACTCTCACTCCACTACCTTGCATCCTTTTCATAAATATTATAACATGAAAATATTTTGCATGTATTTCCTTGTTTATTATTGGAGTGTGAGCCGTCATTTATCTCAGATCCCAGTACTTGGAGCAGAACCTATTATGTAAATGAACAATAATTGTACTTCCTTCTTATTCTTCTAGCTGACATTCGTTCTCTTCCAGGTCACGCATTGTGTTCCTAATGCTCTGAAAATCTGTCCAGGTCACATTAATGACCTATTCAGTACCCTATTGTACAGTTCTTTCACTTGCTCTGAAATGTATTTCGCCATTATTTTGCCTCAGCCATTCTCGAAGCCATAATTTGTCATCATCTCCACCTTCTAATGTCTTCCTCTCTTAGACCACAATTCGCTATTTTTCTATCACAGTTCCTTTCTCACTCCTGAATTTTTCCTTAAAGTGCTTATTGGTTTATATGCCTTTGAATCCTTTCCATTTACTTTATGACAAACATCCTAAATTTCACTTTGTCTCATCTGCTCATAATCTAAAGGACTAAATCATGACTAAATATTTCAGTGCACTATGAAAAGCTTTTTAAAAATTCCTTCATTACCTGACTGTACTTTGGACTTACTATTGCACTGTACTTGGAATGTTGAAGTGTTACATATCAACATGATGCCGTGGATCTTACAGGACAGTTCTTTCTCTCCTGTTGAGTTCCAGGTTGGAGAGCACAACTAGAATCTCAGCTCTGCTTGGTAATCTTTAATTCACCCCTAATGCCTCATGTGCTCTTTCTCATTCTTCAGAACAAATTCTCCTCTTTCTTTAACCCTCAGCTATATCTCATCATCCTTGTGTTCAGTATAGAATCATAGTTTCCTATTGAGAAAAAATATATATTCCATCAGGCACGGATTTTTTCAATTCCTTACTCTGTCTGCAAACTTGTGTAAAGCATTTCATGTTCTCTTTTTTTGCAGTTCACCTC
Organism: Hystrix cristata; assembly: GCA_004026905.1. NCBI lineage: Eukaryota > Metazoa > Chordata > Mammalia > Rodentia > Hystricidae > Hystrix > Hystrix cristata. The sequence continues at coordinate 232,115 of PVJO010000221.1, forward strand.
AGAGGATGAAGTATACACTTTACTTATTTCAGTATCTCATACATTCTATAAATAGTTGTTTGTTACTTATTGATTAAAGCAGCTGATGGGCAGTTCAAAGTTTTATTAGCAGAAATTGGGGTGTTAATCTAAAGATCATTGTTCCCTAGATACTTAGTCTTAAATAGAACAAAGCTAAATAGCAAAGTCCCTCTGACACAATAAAATTAGTAGGTGCATTTACATTTTTGCCATTCTGGGTCATAAGTAATTGAAAGGATTATTAAATGCCATAGTGGTCATGGAGCCAGGGAAAATAATTTTCTAATCTTGTCTCTGTTGCTAGCTGTTACTGGTTCTGTAGATTTCAGTAACTTCTTTTGAAAATGAGGGTCCTAATAGTCCCTAATTTCTCTGGCTCAGAAAAATGTGTGACTCTTACTCCCATGTCATTGAAGAAAAATGACAGCTAAAAGTAAGAATTTTGTCATAGAACAAGAGAACCCAGTGACTGGAAAAATGTCTAAAGTGGGTTCTGGAAGGAGAGACGTCACTAAGGACATACTGGGGTTGACTCCCAGAATTTACTTCATTATTCTGTCTGGTCACAGTGGAAGACAAGAAAACTTGAAACTCAAAGCTCTTTTTTTTTTTTTTGTACTTATTTTATAGAGCAGCCACGTCTACAGTAGAGTGGTAGATTCAGAAAGGAACATCTGTTAGAAAGAGCTTGTACATCATACAAAAGATGTACTTTTATTTTTTAAGACAGGAAAACCGAGAGTGATTTCATACAATGGCAGTACATTTCCTTTTAGATATCACTGATATGGTTTGATGATAGTGAATACAGGGAGACCATTGAATTTTCTAATGATTTTACAATGGGCTGTGTAACAGTGTGAATTATTGATTTTGAGTGTGAAAGCTCTTAATTGCTGTATTTAATCACTTTTTACTTTTGGCCAAGAAAGATGAGGAAAAGAACTAAGGACAAGTGAAGTCATTGTGCTCTATTCCTCTGAGAATATTAATTGGTGTTCTGGCCCATCGTAGACTCAAAACTGTGATTTTAACTATAGCTTAGAAGACTTATTATATTTTGCGTTTCTTTCTGTCACTTAGTCTAACTCGATGCTTCATATTAAGACCAAGCGCTCTGTGTGTCCAGTTACTGATAGACTCTCCTGGGACCAAGAGGACGCAAATAAACTGACCTGTATTTCTACTCTACTCAAGTGTATTTTGTATTTCTATGTAGTTGTGGGGCTAGCAGGGAACTCAGTGACCAAAGTCTGTGATAAAGCAGCCATTTTTTATGTTACTGTTTACATTCCATGCATGTTGTACAATGTATTCTTCATTTAAAGACACAATGGACTTTTTCTATACTGTGATACAGAATGACAGGTACTTTAGTGGGAAAAAAAGGGGTGTGTAGGGCACTGCCCTAAACCGGGGTTGCTGATTCAGAGCATTTCGTGAGACCTAGAGGGCAGGCTCCAGTCTCACCTGGCATAACCTATTTCAGAGGCATAAAATTCTGCTTCGGCATCTAGATATGGGTATGTCACCTGGCTTTCCACAAAGAAAATTGGGCAAGCATTGGCTATTGCTTGCTGTTTCCACAAAAAGGAAGGCAGTGTGTCAGGAACATGGCAATGTCGTATTTATCTAACACACAAAGCACTTCTTTGCTTACAGGTCCACTTGCCATTTATCATTTGGTCTTTGCTGTTATTAGTTGCTAAAAATGATGAATTCTTCAGGAGTAGGGATAAAAGAAATGAATCATACCACGATGGAACAGCAGGCATATAAGTGATTTTATTAATAAGTGATTTTATTTTTTAAAAGATTGAGAACCACTTTCAGGCCTTCAATTTATACTTACTTCGCCACAGAGTACTTAACATTTTGCAAATGTTATAGCTCCTCTCCTTGTTTGTAATGCAGATGGTCAAGTTTGAAACCAGACTTTCATATACTTACAAATCAAGTAAATATTGCATGCATCGATCACAGCTGTCATCAACTTTGGATGGCTAAAACCGTCAGAAAGCAAAATACATGCTGTTAAAAGAAAAAAGAAATTCAGTCACTCTTTAATGTTCCCCAACATCATTTAAAATTACAAAAAAAAAACACATGGATTTATCCACTGTTTACTTGAAGGAACTTTTGCATCACCATGCTGAGGTATTCCTGTCCAAAATCCAGGAGCTGCGTATTTTAAAAACACCTGTAAAATTACCCAATCCAATTCCTTCAGCCCCACGTTATGTGAAACACCAAATACAAACAAAAACAACTCCCAGTTCTTTTTTTCTCTAACAAGCAAGAAAACCTATTTTCATACCTGAATATTCAGTTATAGTGTGTGTAGTTTTGTAGTCCTGCTGTAAAGAATATTTTCCTCTTTGTACAAAGACATAACAGGTGTAATTAGAGAATATTACATTGTGTTATGCATCAGAGGAAGCACTCAGGCACCAATGCTTCAGGAAAGAAAATGGCACTCCTCAGAGCCCCCGTTCTCCTTTCAACCCCAGGGGGCCTGGCTACCAGTGAGGGAAGGATTTGCCAAAGTCAAGTGCCGAATGGGCTATAAATTGCCATGGGGAGCTGTGGGGAAGGGAGGACTCTTGACACCCTCTCAAGGACTGAGTAAAGTGCTGATTTCACATGCTTTGTTGATCCTCCAGATACTGTGGGCTTAGGAAGGGGAGGTTTGATTGATGAGACAGCCCATTTAAGATTGCAGACAATGGTAGGTGATGGTGTTGAATAACAATAGCCGGAGAACAGCTTCTGCAACCATCACTTGCAAATCTTGATTACAGACGAGACACCTACAAATGACTCTGAGATTTGGAGGTACCACAGCTTGTGTTTTCTCAGCAACTTGGAGCTGCCTTCATAGGGTCATCAGCTGCCAGTCTTCATTGTATTAATATTCTAGGTTTCGTATTCATTCCAGCAAAAAAGTAATGAAACTTCAAAACAATGTAATCATATTACAATATGACAAAACCTACCTTCTTGGACAACCCCTGTGCTTTGGATAATGCTTTGTGTCATTCATCAAGACATGTTTTTCTATGCTGCACTATATTAAGGGGAAAAAAAAAAAAGACAGAGAGAAACAGCAATGCCCATGGAACTATTCTAATGGATATTTCTTAAACTGTAAAATACACTCTTGCATAGAATCTTCTTTTGTATGAACGGGGGAAAAGCTGATTTGAAAGGAAATTAATTGAAGCTTTCCTCTTTGCCCAAGCTCTTGTCCCAAAATGTACTTTTAAATTTACTAAGCACATATTATATGTCAGAAGTTTTGTTACTTATTCATTTAATAATTATCTGTTAATTGCCAGACACTGTTCAGAGAACTAAAGATACATAGTAAACAATTCAGACAAGCTTCCCTTGCTCATAGAACTTACCTTCCATTTGTGAGGGCCACACTGAACATGTATGCCAATGAATAAGGACAAATACAGATAGTGACACATACTGTGGTGTGAACAAACTGAATGTACTAAACATTTATTAAACATCTATCATAGGCAAAACAGTAATAAGTGCTTTCAGAACACAGAAATTAATAGTACAGTCCCCGCCCTCTAGTATCTTACAAATGTGTAGAAAAATACAAATCACCACTCTCTGTGCTCATCTGAATGTATTATGTATATCATCTAATGAGCTACGTGGTGTTACTGCAAAGCTGTTTCTCCTTCCTGTCTCAGAGTGTATATGTGGTCTTCTAACAGTGGTAGATACAGGGGGATTGGTTAGGTTTTCTTCGTGATGATGACAGCATGAACAAGAGCTACAGTGATAGGTAAAGATGGATGTGGAGGTCTTGTATTCTCATTGAGTAGACGTGTAGGCAGAAGGTAAGGATTAAAAAGGACGGTTAAAAAAAGAGGATAATTACTGCTTCTCCGGGACACGCCATGCAGGAATTGTAGCGAAGTATACATTGTACTATAAACGGTTGAAGGAGCAGATGGTTTGTGGATACTTTAACTTTCTCTGTGAAACATGGGATGTTCACTTAAAGAATATGAGGGTTGCGTAGAAGACTTGAACAGAATGCCAAAGACATGGAGTGTCTGAAGGGAATAGGGGAGAGAACATATAAAAGTTAAAACTTTAATACAATTAATCAAGAGCTTACCTAGTATGAATTTACAGTGACGTTGAAGCGCACGTTGGTTTGATTTTTCTCCACCAGGCAGCCTAAAAGTTTGAAAGGAATACAAGTTTGGAGTTGAAGGTAATTGAGGATGTTGGTGGGAGCATGACTGACTTGGTAACTGGGTAGTCTGAGTTAACTAGAGAAACAAGTGAATGAGGAAGCGTCAGGCAAATCCGGAAGCAGTGGGGCAGTCTCTGTACTCACGGAGTAGAGATAGTTGAAGTGAGGCCATTAAGAACATGATGGCTGAGAGTCTGAAATTAGACAACAGGATATTTGCATTTAAGGTTTCTGAATTGATATATATGTTTGATTTCTGGATGACGATGAGTTGTACAAGGAAACCATGCAGTCTAAATAATGCTTAGGGGAAGAGTTTAAAGTCGAGTAAGTGAAAGAAATCTGAGGATACCATGTTAAGATTAGTTGTTGAAATAGACTTTGGAGTCATTCTTGATATGGAAGATAAACTTTATTGATGTCACTTGGGAAAGCTTACTGCAAGGAGGGCTAGGAAAGAATGGAAAATTATGAATTTTTTGACTCCTACCTGTGATTGGCAGAATTCTCAAGTGACCCCCGATGACCCAAACCCTTCTTTGTTCCCCACCTCCTGAGTGTACTGGGGCCACAGCTCACTTACAGCCAACTCTGTGGACAAAAGTGATAGAATATCATTCACAATTGTGCTACGTTATGTGGCACAGAGGAGGGGTTTTGCAGGTGTAATTAAGCTATTTAATCAGTTTAAATTTAGTAAGGAGCTAATTTTGAACTGAGCCTGACCTTGTCAGGCAAGCCACTGGTAGGGGCATCTGGAGCTCAGAAATGGAACATGTCAAGAGAAATGCTCTCCTGTGGACTTTAAGGACGGAAGAGTGGTGATAGAGAAAGTGGCTTTGAGATACCAAGGGCCTTTTTCCTGCAGCCACAAGGAAATTCTGCCGAACACTACCTGAGCTTGGAGGAGAACCCTAAACCTCACTATGCCTCCTTCCCTCCCTGAGTGGCACATGGATTGCAGCTGTGTGAGACCCAGTGGAGAGGACCTAGCAAAACCCTGTCCAAGCTCCTGACCCGGAGCAACTCTGACAATCAATGTAAGCTGCTGGGCAGCAGGGGAGAACTAAAGACTACATTAAATATACCACCTTATGTAAAGAGTCCAAAGTGTTTTCATGAATCTTATGTAACATTCTATTAAAAAAGAGTTTTTCAGTATTTCCTTTTGGTTTCAATTTTATCCACTGGAACAAATATGATATGGTTTCTCAATTAAGACTGTAGATTGGTGCATGAGTAGCAATCTGTGCAATAGATGGATGTAGAAAAGGGAATGGATCTTGGTCATTATTCTCATTACTCCTTTATCTCCTCAATCAACTTATCTCCATGGAACAGAGACAAAAAGAATAGTTGCATTCAGCCCGAGGGGCTGGATCTGCTTAGAATCAACACCCAAGGCAAGGAAGCTGGGCTGCCGCCAGTGGGGGTTGGGGGAAGAAAATGTGAAGTTTGTTGAAAATCAATCCAGGAATGGAAAAGAAAGTGGTAGAAAGGGAAACAGGGACAAGAGAAGAGGATAGAATCAGCTGAGTGGCTGCTTTGCTGGACGCACATGATTGCGTAACAGCTTTGGGCACTTACCTACTCTTCTCTAAAATAATGTATCTTTGTGAGCTGTGGTGAGAGAGCTTGCCTAGCCAGCCAGCAAGGCAGGGCAATACCTTCATGTTCTGAATTCTGCCCTTACAGAGTGACATTCACACATTTCAGTACACAAAATAGGTCTGTATACAAGTATCATAGACAGCGAAGTAAGGTAGAAATATTATAGGCAGTCAGACAGGGCTGGGTCCTCAATGGAGTCAATACACGAGGAGAATACACTACAATTGTGGCTGGAGGCGCATCCATTGAAGGTCAGGACTCAAGATAAGGCTGAGGGATAAACAATGAACTGAAAATCATACTCATCTGATCTGATAAAGTCTAGGTCACCCAGGTGGGCGACCAAGATCTCCAGATCCAGCTCACCCTGGAATGTCCTTGTTCCCTCCTTCCCAATTTATGACATGACTTTCTTCCCCATTGGATCACTATTACCTAAATGACTACACTTGTAATATTATTGGTTAATCATCATTTTGACACACATTGTACCCACCTCACAACTTTGCTCTATAAAACTTCCCCTGAAAAGTGAGCTCGTTGGCAACCCACTCGGGTCCCCTCCTGTTTCTCAGGAGCTCTCTTTCTCTCTCTCAATAAAATTCCTCCTCTCAACCTCCTTTGTTCCTTAGAATTCATTCTTCGACTTCGGGGAACATGAACTCAGCGTAACCGACATCTAGCAGGTTGGGAGTTATATTTTTTCCCCTATATCACAAGCATCTTCTGTTTTCTTTTATTTTATTATATCTATAGGCTTTACTATAAATGAGCAAGAAGAGGCTTAATATCTGTTGTCTACAAAAATTAATGGCCATGAAGGAAGAAAGCATTAGCAGTTAAATGGAAAGAAGTATAAAAACATTTAGTAATGTATGAATTCATATCACTTCTACTAACATAAAACACATTTAGTATTTCAGTTTGTTCTAAAAGTTCACTTTGGAGCCAGAATGCAAAACTTTATGAAATCGCTAAGTGTGTCAGGCTAAATTAGGAGTAATACTTTGGGACATGGTTAAAGATTTGTTAAACACACCACAGAGCACTTTAAAGTGTGCAGTGATTCAATAAGCTGCAGGAATCTAGTGGGGGCTTTGATTCATTATTTCCAGTCATACTCAAGCTTCTGACATACAGTGATTTTTCAGTGGTAGGCATCTTTTCTGCTGTGGCTCATGAGTATGGGAAGATGGACCAGGTTACTAAGGCACAATTCAGTATGAGAAAAATATCTTTTTCCAGTTCAAAATACTCTGCCAACTCAGCCAGAAAAAACACAAACAGGAAAGCAGCCAGTGTGACTTCACCATGCTAAGTGGCTGTGTTACCAGGTAGGTTCAGATATTCCTGGGTTCTTCCCCTCCTCAAACAAAAAATTGAATGAGGGGGACAGAAATAGTTCTAAAGTTTTATTTAAAATTATAGAGAAAAGAAGAAAAGGAAAATAGAGCATAACGACAGAAACAGCAAAATGTGCACTGGGCATAAAAGGCACCATAGGGGTTACCACAAAAAGGCATGACAGCCTTGGGGCTGGCTATGCAGATACCGTCTTCCATGGGAAAGAGCAGGGAGAGGGCCTTCCCTAGAGGCGCCATAGGAAAAAAGAAAAGGGCAGAACTCATGGGGCCATTCATATTTATCTGGATTCTGTTCTGAGAGTTTCTCAATCCTGTGAGAAGAGGGGTTGAATTTCGCGCCCCAGGCCGACGTCAGGTCAAGGCCACTCCCCCAAGGTCATGTTCATCCTCCCAGCCAGGTCAGGCCACACCCTATTCCTGCATCAGCTGGAGTGTAATTTATGTATTATAAACACTTTTAAAAATTCAGTCTATTCATTCAACATATATATATATTTAAATAGATAACTTTTATTCAGAGTGACGTTAACACATTTTTCTCAGAGATAAATCAGTCTCTCCCATTGCCCACTTATAAAGGGTATTTGACTAATTACATTATTTAATGGCTTTGTCAAAATGCCTTTACCGAGGTGAGAATTCAGTTATGCATGACAGAGAGAATTAATCACTAATACTTTCAGGACCTGTGTATCTTGTGGCGAGAGCAGACAGAGAAGAAATATAGTGAACCATTGAGTTAAAGATACTTTTGGTAGTCTACAGTTTGTAAAATGAAGGAGGTTGATGTTCAGATACCTATGAGTTGAACTTAAGAAGAATGGCTGAACAGAATTTCAAAGGACCATACTTTATAAAGCTCTATTAGATGTTTTAAATCCAACGTATTATGTAAACAAACAAGAAGAGTTCCCCAGAAAGCAGAAAAAAAAAAATATGTCATGGTTAATAAGCCCCTGATAAGAAATGGGAATAAGTTAGTCTGGGGAAAAGACCAGGACTGATAGGAGACCAAGAGTTAATTGTGGCAGTGACCTGATAATTGCTGGTACTGCTTCGGAGACTAGTGATTTTCAAACAATAATATGGGGACAAAAAAAGTCTTCAGTACCTTTACCCTACTTTTTCTTCATTAGAAAAACTTCAAATCTTCCTTATTTTTTGTCTGCCTAAATCTGTAGTATTGTGTGTGTGACTGTGTCTGTATGTGTGTCCGTGTCTGTGTGTAGTACTATCTCAATATACACCTTCTCACTCTAACTTTGGAATACTTTGTAACTGAAAGGAAAGTGATTTTTAAGGACTTTACAGCTCCCATCTTCCTCAGAATTAAAAAAGTCACAGATGAATGCCTTTAGACTTTTCTAGAAACTATTACTTTCTTCACTGTTTAATCAGCTCCCTTGCTTTCCTCTATGAATTCTACCCAATTTCCAGACATCTCTTAACACACTGAAATGAAAACTGTTCCAGTGTTTGGTGAAGATCTTGGGCAGTTTTGAATAGCGCCTCCATTTCCGTGTCCTGTTAGAACTTGGGAGTCGTGGACAGTGTGTCTCTTCGCGCTCAAGCATAGCCTGGCTGATCCCCTGAAAACCCAAAACAAATAGTGCAAGTGAGCATGCTGACTCTCTCCTCAGCTGGCCAGAGGAGGTTGTTGTGGGTCCCTAGAACATCTTTGATTCTTCCCAGACAGCTGACATTGTTCCTTTGTAGACGAAGCGCTCTGAGCAGTGCGTATTTCATCTCTGCTTCAGTGCTGTGACGTGAGGCTCCCAAATCCCTCCTCAGATCACTCCTTGATGAACTGCACTTAGGTGATCTTATGGCACTTCCAATATTAACTCCAAAGAATCGCTTCAGACACTCCTCTCTCTGTCCAAACTGTGGATAAATCAAACAATGGTTGCTCGACTTCACAGGATTTAGAGCTGATCTACAGTGTACTTTTTTTTGCCTCGTAGCTAGTTATCAGCTGGAATTTTCTTGGGAAAGGTAATTAAGCTGCGCAGGGGTACAGCAGTCACAGGTCTGAAGGGGATGAAAGAGCCCAGTTACTGAGGCCTTCACATTCATTTTTATTATCTTAATGGCCATCTGCATGCATTACACAGTACCATATTTTTTCTAAATCATGAGTTGTTTACATTCCTTTAAAATGTTCCAACAATGGAATTTGAAAGAATCCCTGATTTAAATATCATACAAGTGTTAAGTGTTTTCAAAGGATGATTACAGATGGGATTTGTATCCAAGCCATTTTCCGCAAACAAGTTCTCAGCTGCAGGCCACTTAAGTGCAGTTATTTCATTAGAACAAGAAGAACTTGAGTTAAGTACGTTAGCAATGAACTGTTCATCTGTAATAAGGCTGACTCATGCCGCTACTTTCTTGCATAGTTATTATTCAGCATGGAATCCAGAGTCCGTGTGAAGGAGACAAAATAATGGGAACTGCAGCTTGTCTTTTAGCCGGGGTCTGAGGGTGTTCTTTCCACGGCGCTGGCCTAATTTGGGCATCGCAAAGACTGGCCAGGAAGCCTAGAAACCCAGAAAAGTCATGAGACAGAGCACAAGTGGGGCCGGGCTCAAAGTCTCCATGTCTTCAACTCTATGCCTCGCTGTTTTCTCTTTTGGAAAAAGGCAAGGCCTCCTTAGAGCCAGCAACTCACCAATGGTCCCTTACTCCCCAAGCAAATGAATTAATTTGGCACTTGCTGTCCTGTGTGCTCTAATTGCTTATTTCTTCCTTCCCAGTTTGGAGTGAAGTAGCTCTCTCTCACTTCAATATTACATCAGAGCATGTGACAGCCTCTGATGACCTTTGACAAATGTTCCCACTTGTCCTACTCCCCTCCCCACCATTTGCCTTCTGTCCTGGCCCGTGGACTCGCGCCTTTCTCTCCGCTCATCCCATGTGCTGACTAGAGATTTACTGTTTCCAAGAGCAAGCTTCCTCATCTCATTGTTCCTGTTAGGTGTTTGGCCTACAAAACACAAAATTACAGATAATCAGTAAGTGCTTTGGCCATTGCTTTTGTAAACGCTCATGATTGTTCCTCGAAAATCTGTGCTTTGCTCATGTGTATTTATAAGGTTTATAAGGCACTCCAAATCTAACACTCCCCTGAGGTTTAGAAATGTGTGCCTGTGCTGGGTCCCTACAATCCACCATTCTACCACCCAGTGTCAGTCTCTAATTTTAAGAGACTCAACATTTCTTCTAAGATATAACTTTAAGAAAACATCCCATAAAGAATGTGTTAAGCTGAGGCCCTAAATGACATACAACAGTGAATTTAAACATGTTTAAGAGTCAGCATACTATAGGGCAATACAATCAAGCCAAGTCCAAGTGTCAAAATGCCACTAGGAGTCCTTGATAAAAATACTTATTTCATAGCCCAGTCCTTTACCCTGCAAAAGCTGAAACCCCAAGTAGACAAATAAGAGTGACGACCTTAGAGACCTGGCCAGAGGTCTCAACACCTCTCTTCTTGGAAGCCATATTGTCGAGCTGAGGGAAGTTTGGAGACATACAAGTCTTTTGAAAGCCTTTTTTTCTTGACTAAATGGCATTCTGCAACTGTACCATTGATCTTTCTGATGTTTTAATAAGAGATTTTATGGCTATACTTTCAGCTTCATTGTTACACCTGGCAGAGCCCTTGATTTGATATTTGCCCAAAAGTCATTTGTTAATTTTAGCATTGCTTACCACCTGGAGAAGCTGGGAACTTTTTAAACAAGAAAAATTACCTTTTCTTTTATTTAGCAGATCTTCTATAACATCACCTCTCTCCTCTCACATTTTGCTACAAACAGAAAGAAGAAGCTAAGAAGCACATTCACATGCTACATGGAAATTACCTTGATGTGCCTACTCGGTTTATTAGGTACATTTTCTGCACCCCTATATTATTGCAAGCATTAGTGTTACTAATCTACTTGTCAGCACACAACAAGGATATCTTCCCTGCAGTTTCCAATAAGACAGATACCCCTCACTTTCCTTTGAGCCTCATTCACAGTTTTTCAAAAGTCCTGACTTCTACTAACAGTGCTATACTAACTTATGGTAAAGTGTATGTGGTATAATCAAAAGAGACAATGTGCATTTAAACTTTAAAACGTGTATTACAGTAGAGGACACGTTGCCATTATCCCCTTGCTTTGAACACACTTACCCCATTGTTCCTGCGAGTTTCTCGTGCACCTCTGGAAGTCCTTTTCCACGAGTTCTTTAGTTGCACTGTCACAGCTACCTTGATGTCGTGCCTGGTCATTTTGACTTTAAGAAGACCCAGAAGTCGCCAAGTGCCACATCTGGTGAATAAGGTGGATGAGGACACACCATAATGTTTTTGTAAGTCTGCCTTTCTATCCGATGCCGCCCAGCAGCAGCTTTGACTGTACTTTTTATCACACCTCATGAAGACACAAAAGAGGACTTCTAGAACTGCCCCCCCAAAAAATGGCCAAAATGGTGAGAAAAGTTATGTGTGAAATGAGAGGGAATATCTTGAGGGAATTAATAGAAGTGTATCTTTAGTGGTTTTTTTTTTTTTTTTGGCACTGGGGATCGAACTCAGGGCCTTGTGTTTGCAAGGCAAGCACTCTTACCACTGAGCTAAATCCCCAGCCCTTAGAAGTGTATCTTTAATTGTAATAAATTTCTAAAATTGAAACATGCTTTCTATCTTTTACACATTTTTTGGTCACAGAGTCACTTCATATTTTCAGTTATTTGCTGTGACAGCATTGCACTTCCAGGTACCAAAGCCTGTATTGGTTGTCTATTTCCATATAACAAGCTGCCCAAAACTTGGAGTTTTAAAACAGGAAACATTTATTCTTTCATGGTTTCTGTGTGTGGGTCGTATATTTGAGTACGGCTTCCTTGGGTACTTCAGGCTTATAGCAGTCCAATACCCAAGGAGGCTACAGTCCACTGGTGTCGCAATTGATAAACTTACACTTTTGTTGGATATCTTAGAACAGTCATGAGGTCTAGCACCCACTCTAGAGAAAATCTGTTAAAGCCCCACCTTCTGGAAGGGCATATCAGAGACTTGGTAGTCACATAAAAGCCTCCAGAGGCCTCAGATGTATATTATTAATATTAAAATCATTTTGTCCCATTGGGAGGATGGCACATTAGAAAATGATAACTGCATTTATATAACCAGAATTTGCTGAATCTTTCAGCTACCATTAAACTCTGCCCAGATAAAGCTAATGGAAAGTTCTGAATTCTCACCTTAACCTTTCACTAATGTTGCACATAGTGGTTTTTTGTTGTTTTGTTTTGTTTTGTTTTTTTCTTGAAACAGTTTCATCTGGTTTCCAGGGCACCACATCGTCGTGACCTTTCAACTGTCTCTAACTGGCACCTTGCTTTCTATCTTAGGTGCCTTATCTTTTCAACCCCAAAACACTGCGGTGTCCTAGAGTTGGTGACTTGAACTTCTTTTCTGTATATACCCAGTCCCTGATGACCTTATGCAGTGTGAGACTTTAAACACAGTATGCACTTAAAACTGCCAGATTTCTGTCTCCTTCATGTAATTCTCCACTCTAGACTCAGACCCATCCACATCTTCACTTGAGTATCTAATAGGTATCGTCAGCATCACATGCCCAATACTAAGCATTTGATCTTTGCCTCAGACTTGCTTTTCCTACAGTGTTCCCCTATCAGTTGGCAACTCCATCTTTGCAGTTGATCCAGTTCCTTCTCATTCATCTTCTCCCCGCTTTTCTCCACCTCTCTTTCCCTCTCCCTCCAGGGCTCCCTTCTCCCTTCTTCCTGTACTTTTAATCTCTCACCAATTCTGTGAGTTCTACCTGCAAATAAATTCACCGACCACTTTGTACAAGTTTCACAACTACCACTGTGGTCCGGGCAGCATGCCGTGTGTCCAGGATGATCGCAGATCTTTCTGACTGTAGCGCTGTGGTTGGTCCCCTGCCGCTCTCACCTCATGCAGTCTGTTCTCAGTGCATCGCGGATGCAGATGTGGTCAAGCATAAAGCAGTTACTGTCGTGCTCTGTCTTAGCTCTGCGGGCTCTGCGGTTCGCTCACAGGAAGCGCATAGGTCCTTACAGTGACTTGCGGGCTCCTGCACTCTAACTTCTGTCTCTCTGGCTTCACCCCTGCCGCTTTCCCCTTGCTCATCCTGCGCCAGCCACATTTGCCTGCCACTCCTGTTCCAGGCATGGTTTTGCCTCAGGATTTAATCCTGCCAGCCAACGCTCTGCTTTTTGATCTCCTTGTGATTTACCCCTCACTTCCTTCCGATCTGACTGCCGTGTCACATCGAAGGCAGACTGACCCTGACTACCTTATTCAGTTGTTCTGAGTCCCCAGTCACCTTTCTTTTGCTTTATTTTCCACATAGCAATTATCATCATCTAACAAACTACTCAGTTCATTATTTTTATAGAAGATAAACTATGAGGGAAGGTTTTTTTTTTTTTTTTTTTACTGTTTTACTCACTGTTGTTAGTACTTAGACTACTTTTGATATACAGGCATCATTCAATGAATGTCCATCAGTTTCTTCATCTTCATTTTTCTGGAATCATCATCTTTTTCCTCAGACCATCCAAATTTTGAAATAACACCGACAATACTCACCAGTCAAGACCTGTGTCCTCAGAAGCCTCTCTTTGCTAATTTAGCCTTGCCCTCATTTTCTCTTGGAATTTCCTTAGCCCTGGTCGCCCGGCCCGGGTTCTGTCTCTGTGCTGTTTTCCTGCATCTCACCTCTCGCTTAGATATTCATGCCTTGTTTTGTCTGCACGGATCCTTGAGAAGACATTCCTTTTTTAAAAAATGTTTTATCTCTTTGCAATTATGCAACATGTACTTTATAAATTCCTGTTTCCTAAACAACTGTTAACCCACGGAAATGAACTTCCTAACCCCACACATCTGGTGGAAGATGCTACTTCAGAATAATACAACATCTTTGTAAAGGGCGTACAATCATTTTCAATTTGTACTGTAATAAGTTCCAGGAAAAACTAACTGAGTTACACGAGCAAGTTGGCTGTAATACTCGTACAGTTATTATATTCTTTTTAAGAACTGGAATCCACTTTTCCACACAGTCTGAAAATCCAAGATGTTAAAAATTTTTTAAAAAGCTCCACAGAGATTTTGCTTCTTGCCATGGTACTCTAAATCATTTCAGCATTGTGTAAGGCGTTATTAAACACTGTAATTTATAAGCTTCTGGAAGTATTTCTCAAACTGTTTGCCAATTAGTTCATTTGAATCTGCTGCTGATACCCCAAAGGTAAATGCAAAATATGCCTTCATACGCCGTGTGAGTAGAAGACAATATCAAAATCAGTCATGTCAGCTTAATATTACTATGCAGACAGCTCTAAATTTTCTGGTATTTTGAAATGTTAAAGTGTTCATCAAAGAATTATACAAAGAATGATGTACAGATTTCTTTTTCATTCTGTGAATTTAACATAATTGTCTACCTTTCCTAAGTTAATCTTATTATGTCATGACTCAGATTTTGCCTTGGATGATATGGATTGAAATTGCCTTAATCGCCTCGTCTTTATCATTCTCATCCCAGCTTTGATACACTGTGTATGTCTGCTCTGGTTCCAGTCCAGCTTTGGTTGCTAGAGACGTGCTTCCACACACAAATTCTAAACACGGAATCAGCGTTTAGCATTATCAGTGCTTGTGACTGACTTTTATTGAAACAAGAAAATTGGTATTTTTTAAAAGAAAGCAGATTTTCTCGAATATATTCACATGTTGAATAAGACAGGCATCAAAAAGCATCTGACTCTAGTTCAGAGGTTTCTTTTTTTTTTTAATTTGTTAAATGGGACCTTCTTTGTGAGTTGTCACAAGAGAAGAACTTCATTTCCTGTTTAATTATGTTAAAATGTTTGTTAATTTACTATTTTAAATAGTTTTAAATCAGAGATGGTGGTACATTCCTCTAGTTCCAGCTACTTGATAGGCTGAGGCAGGAGGACTGAAAGTTCAAAGCCAGCCAGGTCAACTTCAGGAGCTTCTGTGTCAAAGTTTAAAAAGGGCTGAGGATGTAGCTGCGTGTCTGAGCACCTGCGGTGTGCGAGACGCTGGGTTCAATTTCCTGGCACAGCAGAAAAGAAAAGAAAAGCTGCGAAATACATGTAACAATATGAAAAATACTATCCTAAATCAATTTTACTATGTTGCTGTTGTCGCAGAAGTACTATTGATATTTGTTCTTTGTTTTTACCAGAGCCATTGGTAAAGCCTCATCATAAAGGCCATGTATTAAGACAGGAATTTATTCTATGTAAATAGCAAATACAATACCATACTTACGTACATGATTTCAGAGGTAAAAGGACAGCAGATTTAGTCTAATCTGGTGATTTCTGAGTTTTTCCCAACCCACTTTACCTAAGAAACACACGAGTCAGTAACAGAAACTCACCATGCTTTATATTAGTTTCTTATTGCTGCTAGAACGAATTACCATAAATTTCATAAAAGCTCATGAAACTGTTATCTTACAGTTCTCTGAGTCTGGAGTCTAAAATGAGACCCATGGAGCTAAAATCAAAGTGTGAGTGGTGCTGCACTCCTTCTGAAGACTCGAGGAGATTACCTTGCCCTTCAGGCTTCCAGAGGCGTCCTTGGATGCCTTCCTTGACTTGTGGCCCCCTTCAACAATCACACCACCTGGACCTCTCCTTGTCTCCCTCTGACACTCCCAAGTCCATCTTCTAAGGACCTTGGTAAGTTGTATTTGGCATATATGGAAGATCTAGGCTTATCTGCCCAATTTAATATCCTCAATGTAAACATACCTGCGAAGTCCCTGTGGTGTTATAACATATTCATGTGTTGCGGAGATTCGGGTGTTGACATCCTTGGAAGAGGAAATTATTCTGCCCACCACAGGCAATGTTCTTAAGGAAGGAGAGAGAATAGAGTAGTGTATGTTTTTTTACACATGTTTTTTGAAAAATAAGTAGTGTTGCATCGTGGTAAAGATCATGGATCTGATGCCAAGTTGACTTGACTCCAAATCCCGATTATACCACGCAGTAGTTACTAAAACCTAAGCAAGATGTTCAAACTGTGCCTTGGTTTTATAATCTGTAAAACTAGAAATTATGATATTAGTAACTACATACTATTGCATTTAAAGGCTCAATGGATTTCTACATGTAAAAGTACTTAGAACAATTCCTACATTTATAGTTATTGTGTGTTCTAATTGAGAGTGATTAGTCCAGTCCAACTTCTTTTACAAATTAAACAATTGAGTTCCTGTTGAGTCCCAGGGAACCTAATAACTTATACAAAATAATTTTGTACAATTAGAGAACTAGTCACTCAAGATAATTCTATATCGTTGAATCAGCATCTAGTAAACTTATTTTCAGTGGTGTCAGAATATAACAAGTGTTTACTTTCTTATTAGTAATAATTCTTAATTGGCCTGATGATATCAACATCGTGTATCACCTTGCTTTTTAGTAGCAGGAATCCTATGAACAGATCTTATTTTTCTCAATTTTCTTTCTTTTTTTTGGTTTGTTTTTTTGGGGGGAGGGTGTTGCTGGGGATCAAACTCAGGGCCTTGCATTTGCTAGGCAAGCATTCTACCTGGCATTCTACCTAGGCAGCTAAATCCCTGGCCCCTTTTCAACGTTCTATATATAGCCTGATAGGGTCATATTATATTTTCTAAAGGATAAGATATTTTGACAAAGCAGGAATTTAAGAAGACCCAATGGCCAACCATTTTATAGGACACACTTGTCCTGGACTTTTCATATCTAGATAATAATGTATAGTGCTATTAAAATGTTTGGATGACTTTAAGTCTTCATTGAAAATATGTTCAAAATTTAATTTACAGATTTGATTAGTTCTGCAGCAACCTCATTGTATCGATTGGTTCTGTAGCACTATTAATTAGTCCTGTCCCCAGACTGACCATTAAGATGCAGAGGCTTGAGCATTTTATGTAGAGACTTTCACTGGTTCCTAATTTCAAAATATCTTTAAGAATCTTTCCAATTTAGGATGATGGTTCCGAGAATTCATGCTATATCGTCTATGCTTATGATCCTTCCACCTCCATCTGGCTTGAAATGAATTTTTGAAAAAAAATTTTTTTTCCTGAAATGCTAAACACAAAGTACAAACTGTGATATGGAAAATGAATAAGTCAAGGACATGCTAATTTGTTTTGCAGATGAAATAGAAATTTCCTACTAAAAGTTAGTCTCTCTTTTCCTCTTAAGTGAAAAATTGAAGAATCATGAAATTTATAACCTAGAAAGAACATAAAGGTTATTTCATCAAAATCCCTCACTTTACCGATGTCTAAGTATGTAGAGGGAAACAAAAATGAGCAAGTATAATTTTAGGAACCTGAAAATAATTCAAGCACAGATTATTTTTTTCTTTTTTTTTTTTTTTTGGCTGCAGGCCCAAGACATTTCAATTGGTTGTGAATAAGATACATTTTCATTCGCTCTAAGCTCTTTTTTCTCTCACTGTTCTTCCCGTGGAAGCATATAAGTGTTAATCATCATACAGACCTTGATGGTTACTGTGCCCTTTTCTAAATTACTTTTGCTGTTGTTTTGCTGCCAGTTAAAAATGGCCTTGTGATCTTAAACATATTTTCAGTGAGTATTCTACAAGAAATGTTTATATAGTCCTAAACTGTTACGTTTTCTCGGATGTCAAACCTCAGCTTTGCATTCTTCTTTTTATGCCATTCTTAAAAAAAAAAAAAAATCAGCTCGGAAAGAAAAAATCTCTACTATTTTTCCTCTGTGCGGCCTCAAGTCACTTAAACACGTGTTTGACTTTTCATCTTTTAAATTTTGTTTCAGCACAACAAAATTGGCTAATTACAAAATGAAAGCAGTCTTTATATATAACTTAGTTGCCATTACTATTTCTTGTTGCCAGTGAGAAATATTTCCTTTGGGATTTCATTCCTCTCTGTTTTCAGGAGCCTGCTGCCCAGCACCCCTCTGGCCTTCCTGCTTTGCTTATTGTCTCCATATGGTAGGCTGAACCCACATCTTTGTGACATGATTGGCTGTGAATCACAGAATCAAATACTCCCTTAACTGTTTCTGTCTTTTTGTCAAGTCTTCTAAATTTTGAGCTGTTATCTCTTTGGTATTTCTTCTTTAATCCTTGAATGGCCAGACCTCACAGCACACATATTCCACTTTGTTGATTAACTGCTTTGTTCTATGAGAGTTTCCATAGAGTTATCTCCTTTAATACTCAAGTAAATCTATAAGGGCCTTAAGGTATTGTGGTCTATAAGTGATGACCAAAGTTAGGAGATACTAAATGAGTTGCCCAGCATAGTTCAGACGTAAGTATCAAGGTCAGTATTCAAACCTCTCTTGCCACTATTTCCCAGAGTTCTAGGCAAAGCTAGTGCGTTCAGCGGAGGTTGTTGGTCTGATAGAGCTACACTAATCCATGTTGCACAACTGTCCGCTAACATCCTCGTACAGCTGGAAATTTGGTTGCATCCTTAACCAAGACAAAGCTAGGTCTGGACCTCAGTCTCATTTTAAGATGAGATCAAACAGTATCTGAAAGCCACAGAATATTAATGCCCGATTACAAAAAGCAGTTTAAGATACAGTCACTAGAATGCAACTTTAAACCTACTCACTGTTGTGTGATGTCACCAGCCAGTGCCATTTTTGCTCAGGACCCAATGTCCTAATTATTATTATTTTTTAATTCATCAGACTAAAAGGCAAATTTAGACAGTAATGTTTTCCCATCCGCATAGGGTAAAATTTATATGTGCAATAATTCTCTTTCAGGAATGCCTGTATTTCACATTAAATAAAACCACCTCTTTGCTACCCTGGCTGCTAACATGAACAGATCTCTAAAAGAAATAAAAATAGGAGTTGGGATTTAGCTTAGTGGTAGAGGGCTTGCCTAGCAAGTACAAGTTCAATCCCCAACACCCAAAAAGTAAAATATAAAAAAACCCTAATCTCACAGCGCAGCCACCCACTGCAAGGGGTCAGGTGTTTTGGCTCCTGTCAGCACCGACGCTTCCATCAGCAGGGACTGAGAAGGAAGCTGGTGTTTATACACAACAGAGTGCTACACTGCTGTAAAGAAGGGTGGACTTGAGTTGTTTGTGGGAAAATGGATGCAGCGTGCTACCATAATGTTAAGTAAGATAACCAGACGCACAAGCTTAAACATCACATGGTTTCTCTTTTATGAGAAACCCCAAGTATAAATAAATTAGACAGCAAAATAAAAAAAGGCATAATAGAAAACAAGGAAATAGATATTTTACAGATGGGAAGAGGACCAAGAGGGGGAGGCATGGGAGTCTCATGGGCGGGAAAGGGGACATGAAAAGAATTAAGATGTGTTATGTACTTGTACTGATTCCCCGCAATGAATCACCGTGTACTGCAGACATGCACTAATAAAGAGAAGTGGCCTGAGTACCTCAGAGTCTGCTTCTTTGCCAAGTAGCTGAGACCACTTTCGCATGCGCTCGAAGTTAGACCACCGTGCTGTCAAGACCGTCTCTCATCGTCCAGGTTTTCCTCCCGCCTCTTTGCTCACCGCTCAGTCCTTTATGCTGGTTTCCTTTTCTTCTGCACAGTCTGTATTGTTAAACTGCCCGGGTCTCAGGCCTTGGACCTCTTATCTTTCCAATATCAGTCACCCTCTTGTGTACACGCTCATATCTCAGGCCTGCAATGACAGTCTTTACACTGGTCACTCCCAGGTTAGTATTTCCAGGCCTGTTCTGTTTCCTAAACTCCACGCAGGCTTTTCCTGTTGCCTGCTCAACATCTTCACCTGGCTTGATTCTAAGCGTCTCTTTCTTTTGTACTAAGTCCTAACGCATGTCCCTGATCTCTCCCAAGTCCAGATCCAAGTTTCATGATGCCTCTCGCTACCCACGCTGCGTAGAATGGGCCTTACCCACCCGCTGGGTTAGACCTGCACATGTCAAGTGGTCCTCGAGTCTGTCTTTTCTTTCACAGCCTCAGCCCATCCGGAGGTGTATCTTGTTTCTTCCAAATATGCCCAGAATCTCCCCATTTCTGCACCACTCTGTGCCACTAGCCCGGAGCCGTTGCTGCGATGACTGTCCTGAACCTGTGAGCATGTGTTGCCAGCTCCTCCGCAGCTCCCCAGGCTCTGCACACTTGGCGACTTCGTGCATCTTCCTTGCACACCGGAAGGCTCCTCCGGTGGGAAGGAGTGTGCGCCTACGCAGGGAGTGACATTTGTTGTTAGTCTGTTCACTCTTACAGTCCAGCAATTAACATGGTGCCTGCTGCATAATAAGAATTTAATTATATTGTTAAATATCGATTATGGGACATCTTTTTTTATTATGAACTGACAAGGACCATAAATCCTGCATATTCTCATGTCCTGATTCCTTCTGTTACCCATGACTGTGTTCACTGAACCTTCTTAAGCACGTGCCTGTCGTGTGCTGTGCGGCTGCAGGACATCACAGGTACTTTGGTGAGCAAAAGACGGCGCAGTTTTGCTTCCATTCTTGGAAAACAGAGGCATGGATCGCATAAACCTGTGCAAGTTGCTGTAGAAGATGAATTGAGCGAGGTGTTCTCCAGGAAAGAAGTTAAATTTAGAGAATCCCAAAAACCTACAAAGATTGAGGTAGGCAAACTTAATAAAATAAATTTTATTTGAGCTGATATCAGAAGGGAGATTTGAGATACAGAAAGGAGTAAAGGCAGAAACCCTGCGGTAGGAAGATTATGGAGCTGAAAGGAGATCTGAGTGGTCCAGGCAGAACACAGGAGCTGAGAGGAGGAAGAGTCAGAGGCCAGGGAAAGTTCGCGGGTGTCTTGCAGGACATTTTAAAGATTCGGTCTTCATCTTAAGAACCATGGAGAATCCGTGAAGGACCTTTAAGCTTGAGGAAGACCTCATCAGGTCTGTATGTTTAGAAAATGATTCTGAATATGATACAATAAAGGATTAAAAAGCCTGACTAGTTACAGCAAGATTGCTGTAAAAATTGATTTTCCTTATGGGAATTATTTACAGCATTTCTCAGGGAAAAAAAAATTTTTTTTGAATTCCAAGAAAAATAGGAGTTCAGAAAAACAGTGGAGAGTAGTGTAAGCCTGCTGGGAGAATAGCAAATTGCCAGTCGACCTAGAGATGGCCAGCGGAGTCCTTCAGGGCAGCGACCAGGCAGGAGCAGGAGCAGAAGGCTGGTGTCAGCAAACTGGCCAGCACACCGGAGGCGGGACTGGTCTGGTGCATCTAACTGGCTCGGAGCTTTTCTCGTGCTGTGTGTTTTTGCGGCCCTGTTTCTGATGTGAATGGCTTGTTCTTACAGAAACAAAAAAAAACAAAAAACGATGAGTAAGTATGTATAAATAGAATCCTATGTGTGTTGTTCCAAAAAATAAGTTTTGGATGCAAAGTCCTAAAATTAGCAGTTAGGACATGCAATTCTGAGCAGTGTCGTTAGCCTCGCCGAGAGATCTGAAGTCACGTTATCTGGACACCTTCCACCACGTTATTCACCTGCATTTTCTAGTGTTTGAAGACTTGCGGTGGGCCGCAGTTCAGTGTGAACAAGTTAATGGGAAGTGCAAAGAGAAGAAGAGAGGATGCTGTGGAACACCTCAACACAGAATCCAAAACCAGTGTCAAGTCTGAGTTAGCAGAAGCAATATGGGTCTCATGGCAAAGCCAAGATCAGGACAGGTGAACAGGCGGACAGAATACTTTTGCTGATAAAAAAGAATCAAACAAGCTTATGTGAAGCATTGTGTACCTTATTGGCAGCTTGAAGATGCTTATTTAAGAACTCTTAAATAAAACTGGACCACCAGTGAGCAATCTAGCAAGTTCTTCTACATATGCAGTATATATCATGAAAGAAAAGCCAAGATGATTATTAGATAGAGTAATTAGTGTCTCGTGTGCTTTAAAATTTCCATTTTAAGAATAACTTACTTATCGCATAGTTATGATTTATCATTCAATTTTCAAATGATTTTATTTGGCATTTATATTGTATTAATATTCCCTTTATTTAATGTTTTCTGTTACCAAATAGCTTTATCAGATAGAGATTCACTTTTTTTTTTTTTTTAAATTTTTTTTGGTTTTTGAGACAGGGTCTCATTATGTAGTCAGATCGGTTTTGAACTCACTGTGTAACCCAGCCTGGCCCTGAACACATGGTGATCCTCCTGCCTCAGCCTCCTGAATGCTGGGATTACAGGCATGGACCTCCATGCCTGGATGAGGTCACTTATTATATGTTATTTAAATGTAGATTCTTGTCACAATATGTTGGCTCATGATAATAATAAGGCATGGGTTTGTTTATTTTTCCAGCATACCTCCAAAACTTAATATACACACACAAAAAAGATGTATTGTTTTTATTTATGGCCACTCATTGCTATTAAATACATGTAGATATTATTAAAAGTCATTATTATAATCTCCTCCAAAAACATGTAAATAAGGTATAAAAGAAATAAGCCAATTGTGGTGGCACATTCCTGTAATCTGGAGGCTGAGGCAGGAAGATTACAAGTTGGCACCTTAGCAATTTAGCAAGACCTTGTCTCAAAATTAAAAAATAAAAAATTTTTAAAAATTGTCTAGGTATATAGCTCAGTACAAGAGCCCTGCACTCAATCTCTAGTACCGAAAAGAAAGCAAACAAACTAGAAAACAAACATGATAGGCTGATTTTAGGATTTCTGAGGAATCATCAGGAATTTTGATTGCTCTTTCTCAAATCTCAAAGATTGTTCTGTCATAGGAATTTGGAGATGCTAGAAGAAATGCATGAGGTGGTAAAAATTTAAATGATAATGGTAGCAATGGAGATGGACAAGTGCAAGAAATATACAAAGAGTAAAATTCATAGGAGCTGGCCTAGGGAATGGATAGAGAAAAGTTTCAAGAATAACTTCTGTTTCTGAAATTTGTGATGGTGGATGCTGTTTATTAAGATAAGAGACCACATCAAACTTGAAGGGTGCAGAGAAAAAAAAACAGTCTCACAAGAAGACAGCTAGAAACCATGTCAGTGACTGCTACCACCAGGACCAGAGGAAGATCGAGTGTTCAGATGGGTTTGTAATATGCCTTTAAATTATCCTGAGTAGTATAATAAATGGGCAGCTGGCTTCGTAGGGCTGGGATCCCAGAGGAGAGGTCCTAGCTAAAGAAATGGATCAAGTGATCATTACGTGGCTCTTTGACGTCATGGCCATGAAAGAGACTGCCAAAGTGTGTACATTCCTCCCTTCCATACCCACACCCCTCACATCACATTTAATCGTGACTTCTTAACTAAGCCACCTGGAATTATAACTATTAAGAGAATGGGGAGAGTGTCACATTCCTTCTGGTGTCTTAAAAATATTGAAGGTGACTGGAAAGCAATTGGAATTTTATGTCTGTCAAATTTTATTTGAAAGGCCACCTGCTCAGTGAAATCTGTGACATCCATCTGCACTCTCTGCCTTTCAAGTTCTGTAACACTTGGGTTCGTGCTCTCTCATAATATATGTCACACTTTCCTCTATTACTTAGTATGCCTACGTGATGATTTTATCCCTCCTACCAAACAGCAAGCCTCGAGAGTCGAAATTTGTGTTTTAATCTTTTCTGTAGCCATAATACCTACCACCATGCCTTCCACATGGTAGTGAAAAGAATTTGTTTAAACATTTTTCCTCAAGCTCTCGAAGGACAAATAATATGTCTTTATTCATTTGTGTTTTTCTTTCTGCTAACTGGTTTCTACATAGTTGGTATTTGATAGCTGTATTGATTGATAAATTCAAAGAAAAATTTAGGACTTCAACCACATTATTTTTACAGACTGTATTGCTTCCAGCTGAAAATATGTATACAGAAACATCCGACGCGTGTCCTTCTCTTTTGGTAACGCAAACATAAATATCTAAAGCTTTCAGCGCAGCAAAGGGTCAGAAATGTTTGCCTTTCCTGTCTCTGAACTCTCAAGAAAGTAAGTGGTTGTTTCGTGGAATGTTTTATGCTCTGGAAGGTGTTCCGTGTCCTTGGAATGCCGTGCTCACAACTCTCAGCAATTCTCAAATCATTAATTCCCACAGAGTATTTCAAAGTAAACATCGATTGTCTGTATATCTTTTATATGTAGATGTGCACGTATATGATTATATATTCTAATAGTTATTATTAAAAGCACTGTATTATTTAAAGCTCCACAAGTAGCTTAATAATTTATAAACACTTTATAATGCAACAAAATACTAGGATCATATAGAACCTATGTAATCATATATAATTTAATTATATAGCAAAGAGAATTATAATTAATAGTAATATTCAATTCAAGAACATAGTAATATAATAAGTTCAATGTTCTAGTAAAACACCTTGCCTTAGAATCATTATTTTAAAAACTATCAATTTAAGCATGACACTAAAATATTAGGAAAATGGCATAAATGTAAGAATAATAAATTTTGAGAAAAATGATAATATATGTAGTATTTAGGCAAAAAAGTTAAGAAAGCAGGGAGTCTAATTTATAGAAAAAAAAATTTTTTTTTGGTAGCGGGGATCGAACTCTGGACCCTAGTGGTAAGGGCTTAAAGACATAAAACTAATCAGCTATCAGTTATTGTATAATCCACACCAGACCTACTGAAATTAATTCCCACCGAATCTGCTTTCCCAGGATTTTCTCTTTCATTTGCATGGCTTCACTTATTGCTATATAAATCCAATATAAATTGGTATGCATAAATCAGTGCATAAACTCATATTTGTATAAAATATATTTTAAATAAATGTATAAATATCACATATATATAAATAAATAGAGGCACCAAGAAAAAGCTTAGCATTGTAAATTCATCAGCCCTATAGATTTAAAATAGTAGGGAGATGGGATAAAGTAGACAGTGGTAAAACAAATTCATGAAATATATATTTTATAATTTTAAATTGACGTTTTTGAAATTACGATTCAATGAGATACTACAAACCTTTATCGAGCACTTACTATGTACCAGGTACAGTCCTGTGATACAAAGGTGAAAAGTACATAATTCTTGCTCTCAAGGAGTATAGACCCTAATTCTACTGTAAATGTCAGTTACTTTAAGGATTCATTCTGTTTTCACTAAAGACTTTGAAATTCCAGGTCAAACTTTCTTGCAGAATACCAGCCTCTCGCAAAATGCCTCCCCATGGACAGTGAGCTAACTGTGGATCTATGCAAATCCTTTCATTTAACAAGATAAGTAAATGCTGCCTCTTTCATTTGGGAAGAAGACAGCCCAAGGTGAGGTTGTCATCCTTGAATGTGCAGGAATAACCAGCCTTCGTACTCATCCCAACAACAGATTAGCTGTGTCATTTTTAATTACCTCAGGTTCGGCACAGTGAAAAAAAATGCCTCCCCAGTCCCACATACAAAGCATCTGGGCTGCCGTCTCCTGAGTGCTTAGCAGGGCTCTGCAGGCCCCGCGAGACAGCCAGTCATGGACAGTGAACTGCAGCGGAACTGGCTGCTAACCCAGCCTCATAATCCCACCCTCGACTCCCCCCCATGCCAGTGAGGCACAGACTGAGGCCTCTTCAGATTCTAGCTCAGCCTTTGATGCTGCAGGAAAATCCTTTCCATTTACTGATAGCGTCTGACAAGAATTGCGTACACTCACCTCGTCACAGTCACATGCATACATGGAATAGGCAGGACACACACGTGCAAATACGCTATTTCTGGGCCAAGCAGAGGTCCAGTGACTAACAAGTAAATGCTGCCTCTTTTCTTGAGGCTGAATCTTGGCAGTGGGTGCTTAGATGGAGTTAGAAAGGATTGACGCAGACAACTTGAGACCCAGACATCTTCATTGCATTTGGTAGATACATTGTACAAAATCTTTTTCTCCCTGTTGCATTCCATCAACCCCCAGGCCTTTTGCCACCAGCTGCCGAGATCTCGCAGATACCACAGAGTTAAGTCTCTTGGTATTGACCGTATTTTATTCCCAGAAAACGATAAAAACAAGGTTTGGATCTTGGAGTCAGAAGCCCTGAGTCAGATCCTAAGTTTTATCATTTTCAAGTTGGTTGAACTTTGACAAGACATATAACATCTCTGAGATTGAGTTTCTTCATCAGTGAAAATGATTAAAATAATACCCAGCTGTAGAAGTTCTAGAAGAGGAGGGGAAACAGCCAAAGAAATTCCTTGGAAGAGGCTGTCGCCATGGTTGCAGCCGGTCACCACACATGTAACATTGCAAGTCTTACAAAGCCTCACTCTCAGTCTCCACCTTGCTGGCTCAGCACCGTGGTTTGGCAGCTCGGAAAGATGCACTTGGTCTTTCCAGTGAGCCTTCCTGTCAGCCATGCATGCTGAAACTAATCCCCAGTGTGAAATGAAAAATGGAAGTATGAATGGGGACTAAAGTCTTCTGACCAGAACCCTGTCCCCAAAGGCAGGCAGGGTGCCTGAAAAGCTAGATTATTCTTACCAAGGCTTTTTCTAAATATGTGGGACTTCTGATGATCTGATACTAGGTATTAGAGTACAACACAACACACTCAGAGTTGAGATCCCATCTTCATGACAAGGGTACATATGCTACAAAGCTCGTATTGGTCAGGTTCTTGAGGGTTTTGATTTCTGGATTAGCCTTTATGAGCGTCTTATTTTCTGGTTGCTGGGACACAATACCCGATACCCACAATTTAAAGGAGAGATTTATTTTGGTTCACAGTTTATACAAGTTTCAGTTCACAGTCGGCTGGTCCCAAGGCAGGGCGGCGTGGCGGTCAGGAAGAGAGAGACACAGGGAGGGAGGAGGAGATAGACCCTTCCGGGCCAATCTCCCAGTGACCCACTTCCTCTGACCAGGCTTCACCTCCCAGCATCACAGTGAGCTATAAACTCATTAGTGGATTAGCATCTGATGAGTGTGGTACCCCGCGATCCAGTCACCTTGCCAAAGCTGCATCTCGAGCACCTCAGGCTTTGGGGGAACGTCTGCGTGTAAACCTTAACAGGGTCACTGCTGAAGGTGTCTCAGTGCTTTTCCCTTGTCTAGGTTTTCTCGTGTCTCTTCACAAGTCTCTTCGAAATCCACAGTCCTTAATACAGTCAGTCAGGTTACTAATATTAGGTTGCAGATACTGTGGCTACCTGAAAACATCAGTGGATTTTGCACACCTTTGCTTTGATCATCTGCATGTCAATTTTAAAGACACTTCTCAGAGGAGTATCTTGTTTCCAAGTTTTGCATATATTTGTGAGGTTTAGCATTGAGGAGGGAGCTGGAAACCAGATGTACAAAATCCCCTCGATTTGTTATGAAGTTTAAATGATCTACATGAAAACTCGAAATGCCTGTGTACTTTACATAATACAAAGCACTACAGGAATATAGTCCAATAATACTGTTGCGTTCACAGATTTATCCTTTGGGAAAGAAAGTTTTCATATAATCACTTGTGTGTTTGGGTGGATTGTTTTTGTGTTAAAGGTTTTTCTTAATAAACACAAAATCAACTGCATGTATTTATTTAAACTGCATTTATTAAAAATGCACAATTTGACCTAGCAAGCGCAAGGCCCTGAGTTGGATCCCCAGCACCCGCCAAAAAAATGCACAATTTGAGAAATGCTGACACATGTATTTGTGAATCTATCACCACATAATGAGCATATAGTCAGGTATAAAGTGAATTAGATAAAGTTATGGATATTGTTGATCAAATCCGACCTGATTTTTTGTCTAATTGTTCTATATGTTATCAAAGGAGGGGTGTTAAGTCTTCCACTTTAACTAAATTTTTCTACTTTTCATAGATGTAACAGTTCTTGATTCATCTATTTCATGGCTTATCTGTTAACCAATTAGGAATATTGCATCATCTTGATAAATTGATGCCTTTAGTATTTGGGAATAATCTCCTATTTCCCTGGAAAATCCTTTGTTCTGATATCCTCTTTGATTGATATCAGTATTACAACTGCCCTAGTTTGTTAGTGTTTGAATGGTACAAATTTTTATATCCTTTATTTTATTTCGTTTATGTCTTTATATTTGAATTACAGTTTTAGCCAACAAATAATTGGAGTTTTCTTTTTTATCTTGACTAGCAATCTTTATTGTTTAACTTAGATATTTAGACCACTTATATTCAGTCTAATTAACTATATATGGCATAAATTGGGCCCAGGAGCACACATACCTGCAATCCTAGTACTTGGGAGGCAGAGACAGGAGAATTCCAAGTTTGAGGTCAGCCTGAATTACAGAAAGATCCCATCTCAAAAAAGTAAACAAGGACTCACTCTTAGGAGTTTGCCTTAAATATCAGAGGAGACTTTGGATTTGGGTTTTTTTTTTAGCCGCAGGGTATATCTAACATCATTCTATCTATTTTCTATTTATCTTTGTTCTCGTTTCCCCTTTATTGCTTACCTTTTGTATTAATTGGATTTTTGTCATAAGTTGTGCTGCCTTATTAAGTATCATTATGGTTTATAGCTATATGCCCCCCACAGCCTCATGTGCTCATAGGTTGGGCTTTGGGGAGGTGATTAGGTCATGGTAGCATGATATTATTATTATAGACAGCGAAATAAGGCAGAAATATTATAGGCAGTCAGACAGGGCTGGGCCCTCAATGGAGTCAATACACAAGAGGAGAATACACTACAACTATGGCTGGAGGCGCATCCATTGAAGGTCAGATCTCAAGATAAGGATGGAAAGACCAGAGCCACATCCTGGTTGAGGGATAAACAATGAATTGAAGATTACATCTGATAAAGTCTAGGTCACCCGGGCGGGCGACCAAGATCTCCAGATCCAACTCACCCTGGAATGTCGTTGTTCTCTCCTTGCCGATTTATGACGTGACTTTCTTCCCCATTGGATCACTATTACCTAAACGACTACACTTGTAATATTATTGGTTAATCATCATTTTGACACACATTGTGCCCGCCTCGCGATTTTGCTCTATAAAACTTCCCCTGAAAAGTGAGCTCGTTGGCAACCTACTCGGGTCCCCTCCTGTCTCTCAGGAGCTCTCTTTCTCTCTCTCAATAAAATTCCTACTCTTAACCCCCTTTTTTCCTTAGAATTCATTCTTCGACTTTGGGGAACACGAACTCAGTGTAACTGACATCTAGCAGGTTGGGAGTTATATTTTTTCCCCTATATCAATATCATTAGTGTATCAGTCCACTGATGAGTTTATAGCTAACTGTGATGATGGGAGGCGAAGCCTGGTTGGAGGAGCTGGGTCATGAGGCATTTGGGCTGAAAAGGTACATCTCCTTCCCTCATCCCTTGATCTCTCTGTCTCTGCTTCCTGACTGCCAGGCCAAAAACAAGCCTCATCTGCCATACCCCTCTGCCTTGTCTCTCTGACTTGGATCCAGCCATCTCTGGACTGAAACTGCTACAAACTGTGATCCAAAATAAACCTTTTCTCGTTTAAGTTATGTGTGTCAGGTATTGCATCTCAGTGACCAGGAAAGCAACACAGATTTTTGTACCAGAGACTGGAGTCATTCCTATGACACTCCTTGACCATGTGGTTCGGAAGTCTTTAGCACCAGCTTGCATGAGGGATTTGGAAAGTTTTAGAGCTGCTGGCTAGAGAAGCAGCCCTAGAATGCTGTGAGCTGAGCTTGACGGAAGATTCTGGTTGGCGCTCAGAAGACCAGACTGTTGATAGTAATGCAACTGGAAAAGACCAGGCTCGGGAGATTTCTTCTGGGAACAAAGCCTACGTTGGTGAGCGAGGAGGTTAGAGCAGGGCAAAGCTGGCTGCAGACGTAGATATTACCTGTTAATTACCAAATCCCAGGACACATGCATAGAGCAGCTCCCTAAGCCCTCTGCATGTGGACTTCTCACCAGAACTCAAGCGGATCTTCAGTAGGACTGCCTACACCTGAGGTCAGCCTGAGGCGCGGGTGATAGAGAAAGGGCTGGCCCCATTGAGTTGTTGCCACTGTGTTCTCTCTTGCATGGTAGCCCACCCTCATAGTGTAGAGTGTACTTCTTTTCCTACTTTTTTTACTTGACCCAAACTCACTCTGCAGAGCCTGTTTCCTACCTGTAATAAAACTTTGTTATGTTTTGTACTTGTCTTGACCAATTCTCCAGGACAGAAAGAACCTAGAAACCATTCCCAGAAAGAGACTCCAACACCCCCAAATGCAGTAAAATTGGCAGTTGAACTCCAGACCATTTTTGATATCCTTTGGTGGAAAATTTACCTACATTTTGCTCCTATCCTTGAGAATTTGCATGAGACAGAATTAAGGGCAGCAGGCTAATTATCTGGTGGAGGAAATGTTAAGGCATCCAAACATTTACACTGTGGCTCTGTTACTGTTGGGGGCTTCTAGCCAGCTCAGCATTGAGAATCAAGAGCAAATAACCCAACGGAATGATTTTCAAAGTTTTGAGTTTGGGCAGAATGAAAGCTCAGAACCCTGCAGAATTGGAGCAGAGACGAGTTTAGTTGCTGAGGAAATTCGGATTTAAAAGAAGCCAAGTACATTACAGTATAACAATAGGAAGGATGCCTTGAGGGTATGTGAAGAACAAGTAAGGCCCCACCCTTTGCTGGCTCAGAATCGTAGAGGTGAAAGGCTTTGTTTTGAGAAGAGAGCCTCAGGGCACTGTGGGCCAGAATGGCAGATGCATAGGGAATTTGTTATTCAGGATTTGGTTCATAGCATGTAGCTATTCAGGTACTCAAGAGACCTTGAGGTAGGAATAGGGCGTGACTAAGGCTGGCTGGCAAGGGAACATGACCTGGGGACCGGCCTGGACCTGACATCAGCCTGGTCAGCCTGAGGTGTGATTTTCAAGCACCAGCACTCAAGTGGACTGTAGGGAATTCTTGCGAGATTCCCTGGGAACTCCATTCGATAAATAGAAGCAACACCGGAAGATCTCTCTCTGGTGGCACCATAGAAAGAGAGCTTGCTCCCAGTGTCGCTTCTGTTTATAGAACGGAGTTCCCATGGAAACTCGCAAGAACTCCCTACAGTCCACGTGAGAGAGCCCGTGCTTGAAAATGGCCAGTCTGACGTCAGGTCCAGACCATCCCCCTGGGGCTGACATCAGGTCCAAGCCATTCCACCAGATCACATTCCCTTGCCAGCCAGCCTCAGCCTTGCCCTATTCCTACCTCAGAGCAGCCTCGTGCTAACTCAGGCTCCTTCAATTTAAAGGGTAGCCATCTCTGACTTCTAGGTTCCTCCCACTGAGTTTCCCGCCAGAACCCTGCCCCCTAGGATGGAGTGGGCCTTTAGGCTTTTTGTTATTCTTTTGTACCTTCTTTAAGAAGATGGAAGCCTGGATAATCCTTAAAATGATGTTTTGTGCTTCCTTTAAGAAGGTGGAAGCAGAGATAATCCTTAAGGTGTTTATATTTATATTTGAGCTTCCGGGGAAGGGAGTGGCAGAAGGGAATTATGTGGGAGCTGAGCGTGTAAGGCTTGGAATCAGGCTGGGTAGAGAAAGGTTAAAGCATGATGACTGAGAAGGTCTGAGAGGCTCTGTGAGGCGGTGGTGGACGGTAATTTTTTGCGGGGGGTGGCGATGGGGATTGCAACCGATGCTAGAACTTGTAAGCAGAGGATCAGACTTTTATTACCAGGCCAGGTTGTTTGGACAAATAAGCAAAAGGCTGGAGGGAATCTTTGGCTGGTTGCTCAAGTAGCCCTAATGCTTGTTTGTTTTTGCTGGCTAGAAATAAAAAGAAAGGTTTATTAGGGTTGAGTAGGGTCAAAACAGGTGCTTTGAGGAGTGCTTACTTGAGGGCCCAGAGAGAAGCAGAAATTAAATCTGTCTCTGCCACCCTTTCTTGGGGATCCCCGGGGGAGGCCTCATAAAGGTGTTTAGAAAAGAGAGAGAAATTTGGAATCCAGAGTCAAAAATATCTGAGAAGCCCTAGGAAAGAATGATCTCATTTTGTGGTGGGCAAAGGGAGACTGTGAATAGCCTGTTTTTGGAAGAGGGGTGTGTAGGCAGTGGTAAGGGCGAGGTGAAGGCCAAGGTGAGTGACCTTTTGCTGTACCAGTTGAGCTTTGTGTTCTAAAACATGCTCTGCCTTTTCCCCAGGAAAATTGAGGGAGATTTTGTGGGCTTAGCCCTGGGACCCACTTGGTTTTTGACAAGCTTCAAACCAAGAGTGTAGGGGCAGGATTGAGGGATTGGAAGTTCTTTTGTAGTGCTTGGCCAAAGAAGTGGGGGCTGTCTCAGAATTCCAGAGGAAGAACTGTCCATGTGAGTTGTCGAGTGAATAGAGGTATTGGGTCCATCAAGGTGAAGAAAAAGTTGTTGGGAATTGGGGCTGAGAGGAATAGTAACAAAAGCATCTTTGAGGTCTAAGAAAGTGAAGTACTGAGTACTGGGAGGGATATGGAAGAGCAGAGTGGTAGGGGTCAGGGACTCCTGGCTGGTGGGAACAGCAGCCTCATTAATCTTTCAGAGATCTTGGACTAATTGGAAGCAGAAATCAAGTTTCTTTATCAGAAGGATGGGAATATTGTGGAGGGAGTGGGTAGGGAAGAGGATTTGGGCTTTAGCAAGGTGCTTGATGATGGGCTGCGTGCCATAATGGCCTTTGCGGCTAAGGGGGTATTGGTTAACTGCAGCAGCTCACCTAGGGTCTGTCAGAGCTATTTTGAGGGGTTGGCAGAATGAGGGTATAGAAGGGGTTTTTAGGTAAGGAGTATGTTAGGATGCCCCCTGGCGGTGAAGAATATCTCTTCCCATGGGGGAGTGAGGCAGTGGGGAATTATCAGAAAGGAGTGAGTAAAGGTAATTTGGTCCAAGGAGCTACGTAAGGGGGCGGGGGTTGGGGCTAGTGTTTCTACTAAGCCTTTTTCTCCAATGACTGAGACAGGAGGGGAGCAAAGGCCCTGAATCTGGCCTGAGTCTGCCAGGAAGGTATCCAGCCTTCTGGTTACCATCATTGTTACCTGTGGATCTGCTGATGTCCTGGTGTAGAGGCCGTGGGATCTGGGTCCTGCCGGTCAGTGGCTGAGACAAAGCCATGAGGGCTGCCATGTCCTCCCTGGATGTGCCTACTCGCCTTGGGGGAGGTGAACTCCAGGGAAGGGCTGACTTCCCTAGGGCAACCCATTTTCCAGTGACCCCACTGGTGTCCAGAATTTGGACACAGCTTGGTGGGAGGCCTGGGATCGGGGCAGGCTCTCACCAAGCGGCCCAAATTGATTACTGCAGCGAAACAGTGACTGGGCAGGTGTAGGTGGGGCCTTCTGCAGGCTTCTCTGTGGTTGTCAAACTAGGGAGGCCAGAACCTGGTGCTTGGCTGTGGCCTGTTTTTCCTCCTGAGTTCTTTGTTCCTCATCCCAGTTGTTGAAAACCTTAAAGGCAAGGTCCACTAGTTCTTTTTGGAGTGTTTGGAGTCTTATCTGGTAATTTTTTTTATCTTCCTCTGAATATCTGGGTAAGGCTAGGAGATGAAGTGGATGTGTAGAAGAATTTGGTCCTCCGGAGTTAGGGGTGGTGTTTGTGTATTTAGCCATAGCCTCTGACAGGTGCTTCATAAGAGGGCTGGGTTTTCATCTGCCCCCTAAGTAATTTTTCTGAGGCCCACATAGTTGACATGTTTATTCCTTTTTTTCCCCATCCCTACTAGGAGGCAAGTGATCATATGGTCACATTCTGCCCTGCCATGGTCACCAGGTTGGTATGTCCACTCGGGATTTTGAGGCTCAGCCCTGGGACCCACTTGTACTGTGGGAGCACTGTCAGCAAGGTGTTTGTAGTGCGGTTCATTTGCATGATTTTCAGCCACATGCCAAGTGCGTTCCCTCTCATCATCCCTAAGCATGGACGCAAGGACGAGGTGACTGCCCTCCCAAGGGAGGTCCTACATTTGAGTAATGCAGAGGAATTCCTTCCCGAATTTATCAGGATTTTCTGAGAAGGACCCCATTTTCAGTTCAGTACGCTCTTGATCATTAATTGAAAAAGAAGTGTGAATTCCAGTGGGCCCTTCAATGCCTGCCATTTCAGGGAGGTGTAAGACAGGGTGAGATCCAGGTTGGGGAGGTATTGAGCAAGAAGTGAGACTGACAGAGTATGTCCGAGGTGGGGAAAAGGACAGGTGTAGAGGAGAGTTGGGGCCAAAGGGAACAGAGACATCAGAAGGGATGGAGCAGAAAGGGGCAGGGACACAGAGGAGGCTGGGCTGCTGAATGAGGCAGAGACATTGTGTGTGGGGGGTGGTCAGAGAGGAGGGTTCAGAAGAAGCCAGTGGTGGGAGGGAGCTGGGCTCTGTTGGGGCTGTTGGCAGAGAGGCGGGAGACAATAAGATGGAGGCTCTGTAGTCTACAAAGGAGGGAAGAAGGGAGTAAAGGCGTGGTGTTACAGGAGTGGGAGGCATGGGAGTTTTGTTCATGGAGCTCAATTGGAGTGATTTGAGGGAGCTTTTGTTCCGTGAGAAGGATTTGAAGAGAAGAGGGGGAGGTACAGAGAGACCTTCTTACTGAGAGACCTCGTCATTCTTGAGGATTGAAGAAGGCTTGGACATAGGGAACCGCTGACCATTTGTTTGCCAATCCTCCGGTGCAAATTATCAAGGGCTTGAAGAATATGGAAATCAAAAGTACCCTCAACTAGCCAGCGTAACCCATTATCCAGTTTGTAAAGGGGCCACATGGAAGTGGAATAAAAGATCAAGTTTTTTGGCTTAATGTCTCCCTGCTTAAAACCCAGTTTGGAGAGATCGCAGAGAAGCCAGGTGAGGGGAGGGTCTCCTGATGTTTCTGAGGGAGAATTGCCCATTGTAGCGGGGTAAGAGGAGCTGCTGACGTCTCCCTGCCATCAGCCTTTTTACAGGAGCCGGACAAGATTTTCCCGTAAGCTGAAAAGAAGCGTCCTACCTAGTTATCTTAGATACTTTTCTTGTTGCTGAGGCGCAAAATACCCAGCACCCAAAGATAAAGGAGGAAAGGTTTATTTGGCTCACAGTTTCTGCAGGTTTCAGTTCATCGTTGGCTGGCTCCAAGGCAGGGTGGCATAGCAGAAAGGCATCACAGAAGAGAAATAGTCTACGGCAAAGCAGAGCAGGCAGAAGGCAGCAAGAAGCAAGTGACCAGTGACCCATTTTTTTGTTCCTTATATTTTAAACAGCCTACCCACCCTTAGAGCAGATAGTATTCACACCCAGAGTGGGACACCCTTAATCCTGTGCAGAACTAGGCCAAACCAATCAGTGGACTGAGTAATCATACACTGCAAATCCAGCCACCTGCAGAAAGGCCCAGCTAGGACTGCATGAGGCTCTGGGGGACATCGAGACACAAATCATAATGCCAGTCAAAGCGCAGGAAGCCCCCTTCTCCTTTTTTACAGTATTCTCAAGTAGAGAATGGACAGGAAGGGAAAGAAAAGGGAAGGGAATGTTGGGTTGACTCTCTGGGCACCAAGAGAAAGCTGATGAGGCCAGAATCTTGCCCTCCCCAAGTGGTGATGGATTTAAGGCCGGTGGTGTGTGCCTGGATTGAGGTCTGCCAGAACTGCCTGCTAGCCCAGGTGTGGTGGCACACACCTCAAAGTCCAGCATTTGGAGGCTGAGGGAGGAGAGGAGAATGGCCCTGAGTCTGAAGCTAACCTGGGCTACATAGTGTGTTCAAGGCCAGCTGAGGGAGTCTCTGTCTCAAAAAAGAAAAAAAAAAAAGGCCCTAGACTGGAGGGAGCATCTGTTTTTTGCAGGTTTGCTTTTTTTGTTTTTTGGGTGTTTTTTTTTTTTAGTTATAAAAAGGCTTTTTCCTCTGGCTCTCCATTGAAGTGTAGTCACTACACCTGATCAAAGGTAGAGAATGAGCCAGAGGCATCTGGAACTCAACAGTCCAAGAGTGTTTATTGTTAAAATCTGAGAGGGACGCCCTCTGTCCTGACAATTAGGAAGAAAGAAAGGCATCTCTTACAGGCTAAGGGAGGTCTTCTCTAGCTTTCCTTTGGCTTGGCTTCTTTGGTGGGCTTTAAGGGGCATATCAGGGAAAGTAATAGGCTTGTAGGGATGGCGGGGGTGGGGGGACCTTTGAAAATGGCGGTTTTCTTGTCTCAGCTCTGTCAGTGGGATCAGGGAGTGTTCTCTCCGATTGCAGAAGTCCTAGGAGGTCAGACAGTGTGCTCCTGAGAGGGCAGTGTGTAGAGTTGTCAGAGTGAAGCAGAAAATATGCTGGAAAACGCAGAATGTTGAAAAAATCAGGAATGTGGAACTTCTGGGGAAAGCTGGCCCAAGAAAGAAGCCATGAGGATTACAACCGCCGGCAGCAATGCTGGAGGGACAGGGCTGCTCTAGCCCTCTAGAGTTCGCCTCTTGCCACAGATTGCCAGGTGCTGGACAAGGAGCTGTGGGATTTAATGTTTGCTCTGCTGCATTTTGATCTTGCTTTGGGCCCATTCTTTCTATCCCCTTATATCTCCCTTTTGGAATGGGGATGTTTATCCTGTGCTGTTGTCTGTTGGCAGTGTTTAACTTTCTTTTCATTTTTCAATGGGCTTGCAACTAAGAGTTTTCCTTAAGTCTCAGAATAGACTTTGGACTTGGACCTTATAAGCAATGCTGAAACTCTTTGGACTTTGGCAACGCTTAAGAAATGGACTAAAAGATGCATTTTGCATAAAGGGATGCTCATGAGTCTTTTGGAGGCCAGAGGAGGAATCTTATAGTTTATATCTAGATGTTGCCCCAAAGCCTCATGCACTTACAGGTGGGGCTTTGGACAGGGGAGTGGATCATGGGTGTATGATACTCTCCACCAGTGACGTTATAGCTAGATGTGATGTTGGGAGTGAAGCCTGGTAAAAAGAGGTGGGTGAGTGGTGTGTGGCCTGGAGGGGTGTATCCACCTCCGCCCTTGATCGCCACCTCTGCTTCTTCCTGCCACCCAGGTGTAGATTCTCTGCGCCGGCCCCTCTGGCCACAGGGCCTGTCTCGGAACTGGCTGAGTATGAACTAGACCTGTACAAACAGTGAGCTAAAATAAAAGTGTCCTCTTTTAAGTCTTAGGTGCCAGGTATTGTGTCTCAGTGACAAATACAATCTATAATTTTTTATTTTAATATCTTATAGGGTATATAGTACACATTTTTACTATCACAGTGTAACTTCAGTTATTATTATACTACATTACCTGTGGTATAAGAATCTTATAATTGCATAATTCCATTTCTACTCTCCTGATTTTTACACTGTTGTAGTTATATATTTTAATTTTCCATAAGTTATAAACTGCACTGTACTATTATTTTGTTAAAGTGGTTCAAAATTGTCTTTTAGCTATGTGTAAGTAATAATAAAACACTTCCTATTAATTTGTGTAGCTAGCATTTCTAGTGTTTTTCATTCCATTGAGTAAATTCCATATTTCCATTGCCTGTTACCTTCCTTCTTCCTAAGGTACTTCCTTTAATATGTCGAGTAGTCTGCTTGTGGCAAATTCTTTAAGCTTCTCTATGTCTAAAATAAATTATGTTTTACCATTATTTGTGGAAGAAGGCTGTGCTGTGCATGGAGTTACAGGTTTAAGAGTTTCTCTCTCTTTCTCTTTTACTTCTGTTTGAAATGCATTAAGCTGCTTGGATCTTTGGTATATAGTTTTCACAAAAACTTGAAAACTTTAGCCATATTCCTTTTTCAATTATTTTTGCCCACTCTCACACCAATTAGGGGTTTAGTTACATGTAGGTTGAACTGCTTAAAATTGTCTCACAGCTAACAAATGCTTTGTTTTTGTTTGTTCTTTATTCTTTTTTCCCTTTGTTTTAATTTTACGAATTTTTATTACTACACCTTTACATTTTAACTCTTAATATTATATTCTGCTAATTCTACAACTTGCATATAATGTAGATTGCTTTTTCTGATTTGTTTCTCTCTGAATATTTTGTATATTTCCATTTTTTTTTTCATGCCTGAAAATTTTACTGGAATCCAGATACAGTGGTACCTTGGTTCATGAATTTAATTCATTCCACGATTCTGGAAAAGATGGCCACATTCATGTTTGTGCTGGAAGGATGGCTGTGGTCGTGTTTATCACCTGAAGCAGAGTCTGCAAACAAAAACAAAATTTTGCCAAACTCCTCTTTTTGTGAGCCAAATTGTTCACAAAAGCATTCATAAGTCAAGGTACCACTGTATCGCATATTTTACATGTTAAATATTTTTATATTACTACAAATTTTCTCATGCTTTATTTTAAAATGCATTTAATTTACTTGGAATCAGCATGCTTCTAGGAAAATAGGCTGTTGACTGCATGAGGTATGTGAGCCTTTATTGGTCCCAGGTAGAGTCTTCTGAGGATTGACTACCCTTCTTAAGCACTTCCATAATCCACTCTGAATAGTACACCAAGTCTAGATTTGGACGTCCTGGGCCTGGACCACCCTCTAGTGCTGAAACAGTGATAACACACCAACCATGAACTCTTGGCAAACATGGATTTAGAGTACAATCTCGTGCTGAAATAGTTGCTACAGGCTCTGGAAAATAAGCATCTGATTAAAATTTCTGGAAGACCAGGCACAGTCAAAGCCAGATTACAAAAACTGGAGTAAATACTTAAACTTTTAATTCACAGACACTGATACACAAAAATAGGCACCGAAAACTTCCAGGGAACCATTCATTCCATCTAATGGACAAAATAAGGTACTAAAAACAGGCCATATAGCAGCCAGTATATGAGAACTCTTAGGTGCATAATTTTAAATAGCTGTTTTAAAGAAACACCAAGCTTCCAGAAACAGAAACAGTTCACTACTCTATCAAAGAAACATAATACAGACTTAAGTAATTTTAAAACCAAACAGAAGTCTGAGTTGAAAAGTACACTAAATGAAATGAAAATGTGATAGCAGATGTCAGTAACTGAATATATCTAGAAGAAAAATCATTGACTTCAAAGCAGACTACAGTAAGTCCCAACCGATGAACATTAACATCGTGAACTTTCATAGATGTGTGTGAGACTCACTTTGTTGGACTTACACATGAATCTGACTTGTGGACGTTCTGGAACAGAATTCTTTCGAAAGTCAGGGCCTTACTGTATAAGACTCACTTTGCTGGACTTACTTAAGAATGAATCTCCCTTATTGAACATTCTCCCAGGATGGAACTCATTTGTAAGGTGGGATTTACTGTACTTGAAAATACACAGTTGGAAGTGAAAAAAGAAAAAAAGTGAAGAGAAATGACAGAAGTTTATGGCAACTCTGGAGCAGCAATAAAGGAGAAAATAATTCAGATTTTTAAGTTTTAAGAGAGACTTGAGAATGCCATGGGGTATAAAGCTTATTCAAAGAGACAATAATAGGAAATTTTCCAACCTAGAGAAAAATATATTATCTAGGTATAAAAGTTCAAAAGTGACCAGAGAGATTGAACTCAACTATGCCTACCCCATGACATATTGTAATCATACTGTCAAAGGATAAAGACAAAAACAGAATTCTGAAAGCAGCAAGACAAAAGAAACAACACATGAGGATGCTTCACCTTGTCTGACAGCATGTTTCGCAAACAGAAGCCTACAGGCCAGGAGACCGTGGAATGAGATGTTCCTAGTACTGAAGGAAACAAAAACTGAAAAAAGTACATTGTGCCTAGAAAAACTATTGTTTAGAAATAAAAGCACATTAACAGACAAACACTGAGAGAATTTATCAGCACCAGCACTTCCCTTCAAGAAATAGCAAGGGGAGTTTTTCAAACTAAATGAAAGAAACGCTAGTGAGTGAGAAGGAAACATTAGAAGGTACACATGTATAGAGGGCTGTAATGTGGCCTATAATGTGCTACCAACATTTTTTCCCACTTGGTCTTTCTAGAACAAGCTAACTTAAAAATACTTGAGTTTCTCCCAAGAAACAAACACATTAGAGCAATCCTGAATGTTTACCATTGATATTAAGATATATTGTGAGATTTCCCTATTTAGAGCAATGACTATGCACTATAATTAGTGGTTACAAAGTAAACACTATACTAACAAAACTCTATTCATGAGATAGCAATATAACATATAACTTTATACATATATTGCCCTTCTTTGGCGTGTACTACCCAAAAGATTAGATTCCAGGAAAAACGTGCTCCATAAATGGTAGCGGGGAAGGAATATTTCATTGTCTATGCTATCAGGCTCAGCTATATAAAATCATTTTTCATGAATCAATCACAAATTTAGTACCAGTAATTCTATATGATTCAACCTAATATTATTGTTCATTAAGCTTCATATTATTTTTATGAAATATTGTAAAC
Organism: Hystrix cristata; assembly: GCA_004026905.1. Taxonomy (NCBI): domain Eukaryota; kingdom Metazoa; phylum Chordata; class Mammalia; order Rodentia; family Hystricidae; genus Hystrix; species Hystrix cristata. Next base: position 272,724 of record PVJO010000221.1, read on the forward strand.
ATATAATATGAATATTTTAATGAACATCCATATATCCATCACCAAACTTTGTCAAATACTACCTTAATAGTGAAATTTATTCCCCTTTTATATTTTTAAAATAACTAGAAAACCACAGTAGAAGACTCTGTACTGTTCCCTCAATCTAAATCTCATCTCAGGATCTGTAGAAAATATTCTTTAGAGACGTTAACACTTCCTAACTACATACACATTTCTCTTTCTTTCATGAAAGCAGAATCAATGTATAGTGGTTTTTTTGCCCATTGTGGCACTGAATTTTTCACAAAAAAGTATTTTTCATATGATGCTTTAATCAGATTCTACTAAAAAACCAAACAGCCTTTGAACATTGTGTGATATAAAATGAGAGAAAATGCAAAACTAATTTCAAAGTCTCCTCAGAAGTGATCAGATTGGCTGTGCACACTGATTCAAAACTCTCAACCTGCTTTTGGCAGATATGCTCAAAGTCTCTGTGGAAGAAGGAGGTTTAAGATTAGAAGAAAAAATACCATCCAAAAGATGACACAGTTGATCTAGAATAGTTAGCTTTGTTCGTTTTAATAATTTTCTCACTATATAGACTTTATACTTATACACATTCTTTCTTTTCATCTCTCTTACCTACTTAGTACTCAGTACACATTTGTGAAATGATAGCCACTCTTAGTCTTCGATTTAGGTTCCTATTTATGAAATACATGATATTTGCTCAACACAAATAGAAAAATCAGCCATGAATAGTAAGGTAAAGTATTCACGGGGCTCTGGGGAAAAAATCAAGCCGTCAGATTGTAACTTATTAGAACAGAGCTGTTCATATAGAAATGTGTATACTTACAGAAGTACAACTGCAGAATTAAATGGCAGAATTATTTTAAATAAAAGTGTATTGGACTATAGGAAACATCTTGTATTAGTTACTTTTCTGGAGTCGATGGTTTGTAAGAGAGCAGATTTAATACAAGACAAATACAAGTTACAACACTCACACAAGGCAAGTGCAGGAAGAGTGCAGAACATCTATCTATGCACAGGAGACCCGAACGATCCAATCAAGGGCTGGGAGCCCACAGCAATGTCCAGTGTACATCATGTCTGCACTAAAAGGCTAAAGAAAAAAAAAAAAAATTAAAAAGATTAAAAACAAAACCAAAACAGGCTAAAGAAATCTATACTGGAGCGGGGATATGGTGCTCACAGTGGTGATGAAGACCAGAGCTCCCCTGAAGCAAACAGTTACTTGACAATAGCAAGGCCCTGATCTCCTCCTGCAAGAACAGCCGAGTTCCCTTCGGGAGAGCCAGCCACAACAGAACTTCTCCTGGAAACAATTGGCCACTATCCTCTGCTCCTGTTCTTCTTTGTGTTGTGTGGACAACAATCCTCAGGTGGGTCCTCTACCCCCAGAACCACTTCAACTTAGTTCAGCTGTGCAATCCTGCTAAAGTTGACCACAATAAGTCCACCATACATCTAACACCTAGGGAAGGAATAGTTCATGTATTCTTTTCAATGAGTAATTTTGATTAAGTTTCACATCATTGCCTTCCAGCAGTATTCAAGTAGGCATTTCATCCTGAATTATCCCAGCAGCCCTCAAAATTTAGTGGAGGCTAGAAAGTTTCTTCTAGAAATGAATGACAATTTGAAGTTCCTAGTGAAAGATACTCTAGTTAGGCTTTAAAAGTCTGCAAAGTTTTATTTGGCATTTGAAGTCTACAGAGTTTTCTTTTTCAAAGCTTTCCTTGCCAAGGAACCCCTACATTTCAGTTGTGATAAAAAGAATTTTAGAAGTCAGAATGTAAGAGAATTGGCTTTTGAAGTTAGATAGACAAGGTAGAATGTTTGATTACTTTGTTTTTAATACCCATTTTTTAACTAAATTTGGAGGAAAAAATGATGATAGTTTCTTCTGATACAAAAACACCATTTATTTCCCCTGAGATAATTTGAAAATCATTGAACTAGTTATTACCATTCTTTTCAGTGTGATTTGGGGCAAAATGATACAGTCTTAAATTCAAGATTATGTGTGTGGGTGTGTTTCAATGCATACGGTTCTCATGGAATTGTACACTGGTGTGTAGAGAAAAGCTTTCATTTGGCAAGTAATTTGATATATGTCAAAACTTTATGATTGAGTGCTTTAGTCTTTAGAATAAATTGTCATAAATAAACATGTGAGAATGACGGTTTCCAAAAATCTACATTATAATCATCCCATTCTCCAAATGTCATCTTTCATGATTCTAACATTACTTCTGGATCACAGATTCTAACATTTGACCTCATTAGGACGTGTGACTCATGGGCCGTATCGCGTCTTCCCTGCTTCTGTCTTCCTTTCTTTCTTCACCTATCCAACTCTAGGTCTCTCGTTGTACTATGTCCTCTTTAGCTTCACCCAGATCCTCAGGGCAAAGACAGCTGCTTGCTGTAGAGGCTACAGTTCTTGGCTTCATTTGGCTCACAACTGAATCTCTTCCCAAGAATTGCCCCGTGAGAGCTGACTTGCCGGAGGTCACCTGTCAAAGCCAGGTGCATTCAGTACCGAGGTGGTGTGGTAACTGAAGCTGTGTTACCTTAGTTTGGGACATTCCTGAAGGGCCATCCCAGCACTGGTATCCCAGTGGGATCAGCCAGGACTGTGCTCCTTTGTAACCCTGTGGAATCTGAGCTTCCACTTCTGCCTGTTCCTCCTGACCTTACTTCCTGGTAGGCTTATTGCCCAGATTGCTGCCCTATAAAACACAAATCCTCATATTAGAGTCTGTTTAGCAGGAGATGAGTCTTAAGTAGTTAGCATACAGAAATGTACTGGAAAGTGGATTCTAAGGTCAGATTTTTGAACTGGATCATCTATCTCCAAGCTGGCAATAAGGACAGCATCACTGGTGGGAAGTGAAGCTGCTGTAACTCTTGGCGTGTTGCAGTGGTGAGATTTTAAAACTGTCATTGGCAGTAAACTGAGCTGGGAGGTCCATGGAAGAGAGTACACTGACAGGTATAATGTGTCAGTATTGGAGAGAGAAAGGGAAATTACAGTTGTAAGAGTTATAGACTTTGACAGTTGTTGCTAGAGTTTACTAAAACATCGAAAAAGGTAATATAAAGCCAAAGTGACTAATCACTACTTTAAGGCAAACAGTTGAAAGCTTCCTTTGCCATAAGCACTGTCTTTCATCTAACTTGGATGGAAAACAGAGAAAACTGAAGATCAGGCCCAGGACTTAATTGGCAGTGGAGCATCATACAAGATTAAATTCTGAAGACTGGCAAGGCTGATACATTAAGTTTAGGCCCCTGAGTGAGAAGTAATGTAATTCTGAGACTTGAGAAAACATGTAAGCATTTCAAATTTTTGAATGCCCAGATTTTCCTGAACATTCTGGAACAACAGATGTGGCCCAATCATTTTCTACAATTAATCTTATTGGTATATTTTAGATATACATAATTATAACATTTATAATATGGAATTTGTACCCGTATATGATATATCTTGATTCTTCTTTTCTTTTCTCAATCCTCTGCCCTCCCTTCAACCCTTCTTCTCTTCCTTACTTTCAAAAGCTTTGTTTCACTTTTTTCCTTCTATTCTCTTTTTGCCTTTTCCCTTCCTCCCCCGCTCTAGTTCCCCTTCCCATTTGAACATTCTCTTCCTATTTCACAATATCTATTAAATATTATTATTCTTGCTTAAACTTTCAGTTGCTCACACCAGACAAACCATGTGATATTTGAAGATATGTGTCCAATTTATTTCACTGAAGAGTATGATCTCGAGGTGTGTCAATTTACCTAGAAATGTCTCAAATCTATCCTTCTTTATGGCAAAGTAGTACTCCACTGTATAAAAGAACCATATTTTCTTTATCCAGTTCATTGATTGGTGGGCATTTAGGCTATGTCCAAGATTTAGCTATTACACACTGTACCAATATAAACACAGGTGTGTATATATTGCTGTGGTATGATGCTTTTAATTCTTTCAGGAAGATACCAAGATGGAGAACAGCTGGATCAAATGGAACCTCTGGTTGTAGTTTTTTGAGGAGTCTCCACTCTGATTACCAGAGTGGCTGCACCAGTCTACACTCCTACCAACAGTGGAGAAGGGTTCCTTTTTCCCCACACCCCACCAGAATTTATTATTGGTTGATTTCTTGATCATAGCTATTCTTTCTGGAGTGAGATGAAATCTCAGTGTTGTTTTAATTTGTATCTCTCAAATGACCAGTGATTTTGAACATATTTTCATATATTTATTTGCCATTTCTACTTCATCTGAGAAGTGTCTGTTCGTTTCAGATGCCCATTTTTGGGGTGGGTCTTCAAATTTGAGGGGTCTGATATTTTTTAGTTCTTTATATATTCTAGATAGGAGTCCTTTGAGGAGCAGCTGGCAAAAATTGTTTCCCTCTCTGTGGGTTGTCTCTTCACTCTGTTGGTGGTTTCTTTTGCTGTGCAAAAGCTTTTTAGTAAGACGAGATCTCAGATGTTGATTCTTTGTTTTATTTTCTGTTTGGTTGGTGTTTTGGTCATAAAGTCTTTGCCTACACCTATGTCTTCCAAGAGTTCTACTTATTCTTTCTTCCAGCCAATTTAGTCTTTCTGTTTTAATATTTAGACCTTTGATCCATTTTGATTTTAGTTCAGTGCATGGTGAGAGATATGGATCTAGTTTTAATTTTTGGCATGTGGAAAGCCAGTTTTGCCAGCACCATTTATTAAAAAGGCTATCTTTCTTGCAGTGAAGATATTTGGCCCATTTGTCAAAGATAAGGTGGCTGAGAGAGTTTGGACTTGTTTCTGCATCTTCTGATCTGTTCCATTCATCCTTGGGTATGTTTTTTTGCTAGTGCCATGCTGTTTTTATCACAGTAGCTTTGTGTATAATTTCAAGTCAGGGATTGTGAAGTCCCCTCCCTTGTCTTTGTTGCCCAGAATTGCTTTGCTGTTCTAGGTCTCTTCTGGTTCCAAATGAATTCTAGGATTATTTTCTTTAATTCTGTGAGGTATACTACTGGCATTTTGACTGGGATTTCATTAAATCTATAAAAATTTGGGGAGTATGACCATTTCACTATATTGGTTCTTTCTATCCAAGAACAAGGGATACCTCTCCATTTTCTGATATCCCCTTTGATCTCCTTTTTCAGGGTATGGTAGTTTTCAATGTATAGCTCTTTTACATCCTACATTAGATTGATTCCTAAGTATTTCATCTTTTTGGATGCTATTGTGAAAGGTGTGGTTTCCCTAACTTCTCTCTCAGTGAGTTTGTTATTTATGTACAGGAATGCTACTGATTTTTGAGCGTTGACTTTGTATTCTGCTGTGCTGCTGAATTTGTTTATTAAATCTAGAAGTCTTTTCTTTTGGTGAGTTTTTGGGATCGTCTATGTAAATTATCATATCATCCACAAATAATGATAATTTAACTTCTATTACTATCCTTACTCCTTATATTTTTTTCTCTTGTCTAATTGTTCTGGATAATGTTTCCAGGACTATATTAAATAAGAGTGGTGATAGTGGACATCATTGTCTTGTCCCTGATTTTAGAGTGAAAACTTTTCACTTTTTGACCATTTAGTATGATGCAGGCTGTTGGTTTTTTCATAGATGGCTTTTACTAGATTGAGATAAAGACCATCTATTCCAATTTTCTGTAGAGTTTTATCCCAAGTCAGTGTTGGACTTTGTCAAATTCTTTTTCTGCATCTATTGAGATGATCATGTGTTTTTTGTCCTTGGCTTTGTTAATATGGTGTGTTACATTTATTGATTTGTGTATGTTAAACCATCCTTGCATCCCTGGGATGAGTCCTACTTGGTTATGCTGTATAATCTTCTTGATGATTTGCTGTATTCTGTTTGCCAATATCTTGAGGATTTTTGCATCCATCTTCATTAGGGCAATTTGTTTGTAGGCCTCTTCTTTGCATCTTTCTCTGGTTTTGGTATCAGAGTAGCATTGCTTCCAGGAATGAGTTTGGGAGTATTCCTTCCCTTGCAATTTCTTTAGAGAGTTTGAGTAGACGTGCATTAGATCTTCTCTAAGTTCCTTGTAGAATTGAGTAATGAATCCATCAGGACCTGGGCTTTTCTTTGTTGGGAGGTTTTTAATTACATCTTCGGTTTCATTGATTTTGGGTTATTTAGAATTTTCATATCTTCTTGATTCAGCTTTGGTAAGTCACATGTGTTTAGGAATCTGTCTGTCCCCTCTCAGTTTTCCATCTTATTAGAATACAGGTTCTCAAAGTAGGTATAAATGATCTTCTGGATTTCTGCAGGACTCATTGTGATTTCACCCATTTCATTCCTAATTGCCTGAATTTGGGTCTTTTCTTTCATTGTTTTGATATGGTTGGCTAAGAGTTTGTCAGTTTTATTTAATCTTTCAAAGAACCAACTCTATGACTCATTGATTCTTTATATTGTTTCTTAGTCTCAATTGCATTAATTTCTTTTCTAATCTTTACAGTTTTCTCCCTTTTATGAGTTTTGGGCTTGACTTGCTCTACATTTTTCTAGAAAGTAGAGTTTCATCATTAGATAATTTATTTGAGGTCATTCTGTTTTTCTCATGTGGGATTTACTGCTATAAATTTCCCTCAAAAGACTGCTTTCATTGCATTCCATAACATCCAGTATGTTGTGTTGTCATTATCATTTAATTGTAGAAATTGTCTCATTTCTTTCTCAATTTCATCTGCGACCCATTGGTTGTTTAGGAGGATGTTAGTTAATTTCCATGTGTTTATGAAATTTGTGTGGTTTCTTTTGCCATTGATTTCCCATTTCATTGCACTATGATCTGATAATATGCATGGGATAATTTCAGTTCTTTTGCATTTACTTAAGCATGTTCTGTGAGCTAGTATGTGGTTAAATTTGGAGAATGTCCTGTATGCAGCTGAGAAGAATGCGTATTCTGATGTTGTGGGGTGGAACACTCCGTAGACATATACTAAATCCATTTGTTCAGAAATCTGGCTCAGTTCTGACATTTTTTTGTGGATTTTTTTGGTCTAGTTGATGTGTCAATTTGTGACAGTGGGGTATTAAGTTCCCCCATTACAATTGTTTAGTGCTGATTTGATTTTTCATGTCTGTTAATATTTGTTTTATATAGTTGGGTGTTCTTGTATTTGGTGCATACATATTTGATTGTCATGCCTTCCTCTTGGATTGTTCCCTTAACAAGGAAGTAGTAATATTCTTTGTCTCTCTTAATCAATCTTGGCTTGAAATACACTTTGTCTACAAATAGAATAGCTTCCCATGCTTTTTTCCAGGTTCCTGTCTCATGGAGTATTGTTTTCCATCCTTTGACTTTCACTCTATGAATTTGTTTTTGAGTTAAGTGTGTTTCTTTTATGCAGCTTATTGCTGGGTCTTGTTTCTTGACCCATTCTGTCAGTCTGTTTCTTTTGATTGGTGAATTGAGACCGTTCATCTTGATAGTTATTACCAATATGTACTGATTTACCCTTGTCATGTTATTTTCCTGTTGTCGATACCCTTTATTCTCCTCTGTTTAATTACTTCCCTTGCCTGATGGATTCATTCTGTTGCAGTTCCTGGAATTGTAGTCCTTGTTGTCTCTTTCTAGAATGTCCTTCAGAACATTTTGGAGGGCAGGTTTGGTGGTTATGCATTTCTTCAGATGGTCTTTGTCATGTAAGTGTCTTACTTCTCCATCAGTTTTGAAAGATAGTTTTGCATGGTACATCAATCTGGACTGGAGGGGCTTTCCTCTTAGGGTTTGGAATACTTTAAGCTCTCCTTGATTTGAGGGTTTATGTTAAGAGGTTTGTTGTGATTCTGATGGGTTTCCTTTATGGTGATTTGTTTCTTTTCTCTGACAGCTTTTAATGCTCTGTTCTTGTCTTTAATTTCTGGAATTTTGGCTATTATATGCCTTGGGGTAGATTTTTTTTTTTCACCATGGCTAATTGCCTCACTTATCTGTATGTCAAATTATTTTTCCTTGCTTGGGACGTTTTCTGTCATTACTTCTGTGAGCAGGTTTTTTATGTCATTTGCACTATCTTCTGCTTTTTCATTGACTCCAATCAATCTTAGGTTATTCTTCTTTGCATCATCTAGCAGCTGTTGGATTGATTTTTCATGGTACCCTGCTATTTTTAAGAAATCTTTCTTTTCATGATTCCTAACTGCAGTCCCGTCTTCTAGGTCTGATATTCTGTCCTCACTTTACTTTGTTCATTCTGCTCTGTATACTTCCAGTAGAATTTTTAATCTCTTGGATATCTGATTGAATCTGTTTCTTGGATTCCATTTCTTTCCTATATTGAGCATTTATGGTTTCCATCATTTTCTTAAGCTTCTCTTTTTTTTTTTTTTTAGATCTGTATCATCTCTAGATATACTAATCATGCCCATGATCTTGGTCATCATCTCTGAAGTTACCAGAGAAATTATTTCTGATTTGATTTTTTTTTCTAAAGCTGCATTCATCTGCTTTGTTACTTCTACTCTTATCACTTCAGAGAGTCCAGGTGGGTGACTTTCAAATTTTTCTCCTCATTGTCCCCTGGGTTTGCCTTTGGGAGCTGGAAGTCTGCAGTTGCATCTTGCTTCCATGTCTTCTTATTTCCTGGTTTTTGTTTGTTTGTTTGTTT